>DWME01006812.1:0-13227 GCA_018244795.1 Parelbella ahira ahira
ACCATCAGTCAATAATTTAAAGGAACAATTTTATTTATGCTGTATAAGAAACTAGTTGTGCCCGCGACTTCGTCCGCCACAATTTAATGAAAAATATTACTCTTGATACTGTACTATTATTCTATTTTTCAATTACAAGGGAATCGTCAGTAGTATAAAATAAGCTCATGAACGACGGTCATTTGCATGCAGATGTCAGTCGGCGGCTCGCCTTTGACTCGATGCAAATAAGCCGCCCGAATTAACTCCTCAATGCGACTCAACCCTTTTTGTGAACGGCGATTAAGTCGTGCGCTATTTTAAAATTACGTTTAGAGTTTTTGAAAGTTTAAACTGGTTGAATGTACCTAAGGGATCACTTTG
Organism: Parelbella ahira ahira; assembly: GCA_018244795.1. Taxonomy (NCBI): domain Eukaryota; kingdom Metazoa; phylum Arthropoda; class Insecta; order Lepidoptera; family Hesperiidae; genus Parelbella; species Parelbella ahira. The sequence goes on from DWME01006812.1 coordinate 364, forward strand.
GGGAAATTACGTCATTCTTATGTAGCGGCCGTGGGTTACATTTCTAACGGCTAGTTCATGTGTATATAAAATGTGCAAATTTTAAAAATGTGGATGTAACTCGTGTGTCATCAACGTGAAGAAAATTTATTCTATGACCTACGAATTGATGACTAATAATGACATATACGTGGGAAAGTTTAAAAATATTCAACATTGAGGCTTTGTGTTTAATGCAGATTTCAGTCGACGGTTCGCCTTTGACTGTATGCAAATAAGCCGCCCGAATTAACTCCTCGATATTAGTTAACCCTTCCGAAAGTGGCGATTAAGTCATTCGCTATTTTAGGGTTGGGAGTTTTGCATATGAGTTACTTATTGCTGCTGAAATTTGAAATTTAAATTTTCGAGGGTAGTTTATACCTATATTTTATTTTTCGTGACAACATATTCCATTATGGTTGTGCTGTGAGCACTTGAAATGTGTTGTCGTTTAATTAAGCGTAACGGAATTTTAGTTTAAAATACATATTGTGTATTGTGTGAATTATTTCACAAAAAGTTCCTTACATTGAAATCTATCTATTTATTGCAATATATTATCTTCATTATCATCTTCATTCCCTTGGGCGGCAGCGTTTAAAATAACAAAAAAAAATTCTGTTATTTTCTTTCTTTATTCCCAAAAAAATATTTCCAAAAACATCAAAACAAGTATTTAAGTACATATATATCTATAGTGTTACTAGGCAATCCTTTAAACAATTTTCAGTTAAGTATTACCAACGTACCGCAGTTACAATTTTTCAAAATCCCGAACGCGTGTAAGATCATTTGTTATATAAATTAACTTTGAAACGAGAGTACAGGCCAAATTCACCTTTAACTCCCTAACAAAACAATCATAATGGGATAAAAGCATTTATAAAGTACAGTCGCTTACAGAAGTGTAATGTAAAGAAATATTATGAAATTACTAGTAGTAGGAAACAAAAAATGCAACATCGTGTCTGTATTTTCCCTAACGCGTGGACAGAGAGGTGTAGTACAGTCACGCTTGCAGCCACTTGACCAACAAGACAGTAGATATAGACGTATAATTTCATGTTATTTTATTTTTATCGATTTCACTTATCAACTTATGTTTGTTTCGTTGTCAATAATTTAAAATGCAATGTGAGTCCTTGCTCAGAAAGGAGGGTATCTAGTAGAAGATGGGGTGTTATTCACGAATCGTTGTCTTCAATCAATACATATTTACATGAACTTCGAATATGTGACAAACGCAACAAAAAAATTCGGTAAGCTTGGCACTATTTGTGGGCACAATGTATGTACATACCACTACAAGCTTTTTATCGAATCAATACCCTGATAATAAATTTTAGATCGCTAAGCACTTCTGTAACCGCCAGTACAAACTGATTCACGCATTACAATCGCGTACAACACACGAAAGAGGTAAGCTATGGTGTGTTAAGCACATGGATCTGATAATACGTAGAAATGTCAAATTAAAAAACCTTTTTATCTATAAAAATATACATTATTATCGTTTCGCAAGTATATGTTATATACATAATTAAATTATCTAGCGGCTTGAATGTTTATGTTTTTTTGCGATTGCCCGACTCGTTTCGAATCTGATCCTTCTTCATGTGCTCCTGTCTATCACACCAGAACGCGACTGAGACTTAAAGTCGGGCATGATTTAATCAATCTGTTTGTCGTTTGAGATAAAAACCATATTGACCATGTAAACGATGTAAAGTCTTTATCACTGGAAAGCTATATTTAATAAGCAATCATCGATTAAGTAAATGACTTATAGCACCAGTGCAGAAATGACGCTACGAGAATCAGCAGATATTTTTACTTCTTGAGACTTTTGGAACATTTGGGTTTTCGGAGGCTGTTTCATTTTACTAAGAAAACCTACACCAATGCTAGATTACATGTGAGCTAAAGAATGTTAAGTTATAAACCCATATGTATTGTAGACTCGAAAGAATATGGCATTTCTACACATTGTACATTCTACAGTCGCATACATACATAGGGACGTAGGGAGATATTTGAATTGGACTATTTCCCATGATAAATGAAGCATCTGCGTCTGTCAGTTACGAATGGCGGTCCGTTTGGGCTTAATTATGTTGTTGTTTATTAAAGGATGGAGTGTCAGGTGTGTTATTGTCCTTGTTTGGCGTATGACTTATTGTATATCGCCGTCCCTCTCTCTCGTTCAGGTTCACAAACAATTTCCCTTTTTTATTATGATTGTAATGTAATGTCTAGCATTTAAAATGTTTAGCATTTGGAACGGATGCAAAGGCTCATTGTATGTTTAATGTAAGTACTGTACATTATACTGGATAATGTAGGGACTTGGACAGAATTAGGTTGAATTTTAGTACTCTAGATTTTATTAGGCTTACTTTTATTAGACAAACGAATTTCGCTTAGAATGTCCTAAGTAATTTTAACGAATGAGAGAACAAGGAATACTACAAATTGTTATTTGATATTTGTCAAGTCGACAGTTGATGTTTTAAGTTATACTTTAATACTAAATATACGCGCAAAAGTGGAAATTCTGAACTACCGGTAGACCAAGCGGGTTGCTTTATAAGTGCACCTTAAAAACCGTGTTACTGAACGGCATTACAAAGAAGTCACGGGAAACTATAAATCCACATTAATGATCCGTGATTCCCAAATACTTTTGAATATTTAAGATTATTTTTTAAATTAAAACCTATCATCGCGCTTGTCACCCTCGAAGGAGTAGGTACAGGAGTGTAGTACACTTTAACGTTATGTTTTATTCAATTGATTACATTTTTTAACTAAATTCAGTATTTCAGTAATCCAACATCTCTATAAATTCACCCAGATCCACTAATCAATTCTCAATTCTAGCTGCAATCAGCAGAGAGGTCACAACGCACACAAACATTCAAATACCTAGCCCGTAACAAGCGCGCCTGGGTAAATATTCACTTTGACCGGGAAATGTGGTGTCCGAGCAATGTTAGGAGACTAATCCTACTAACAGATTTATATTAATACCCGCTGCTACTGCAGTTTTCTTGTACTGTTGTGATTTCCACTTAATTATACCAGTATAAAATTCAAGTGGTAATCTTATGCAGTGTATATGTTATTTGATTTTTTTAAATAGAACCGCAGGTCTGTACCGATAGATATATTTGGTATTCGGTGCCCTCTGCCTAGATGAAAAGGGACCTGGCGTGAAGACATGTGTGTAAATGCGTAAATTGTTAAATACAGATTATTTTAATAAATATTGTGTCTTTTGTGAGTCTTTGGGCGTTCGAAAGCTCACTGTACCATATTGGTCGCAATGAATAGTTTTCAGTGATTCCTTCGAGGATTTTTTTAAATTATTAGTTAAAAAACAATCATGAATTCTTTACTTTATGTTAATATATAGAGTATACATTAAAACATAATCGTTATATAAAGATAATCGTTACAATAACGTGAAGAGAGATTTTGTAACACTTTTACACAATACTACTTTCACGGCGTAGGGTGTGATTTGACGTAATTAGAGTTTACATACTACAGCAGAAAGCTAAAAATATTAATTTTAATATGCCACAAATACATTTAAAAAATAAAAATATATATATACATTTTTTATTTTGTTACTTTTAACTACTGTTTGTTTTACAGAGTTTACCCTTTGACATAAAAGTTGTAATAAAATTTAACTCGTAACGTTTAACCTTAATAGAACTCTACCATCGCTCGGCGTTACATATGAGTATGTGCAGCCAAAGCATTTTCTTGACTCAAGTGCCTGACTGTATGAGTAGTAGAATTACCCTTCACGTGTACTATAAGTCGAGCAATAGTCCGCCTCCACTAAGGTATTGTTGACGCAATCAACAAATGCCTCAAAGGCAAAACCAAAGCCTTACTTGATTCAAAATAGATATAGTACCTTGTTTAATTAAAACGTAACCGTCTCTGGAAACTTTGTCTGCGAAAATGACTGCTAGCCCACAACGACAAGGTTCCAACTGCCTTGGGAAATGGGTAGATTTACACCCTTGTTCAGGGTGTCGTAATTGGATGAGTACGGTGTAGATGGATATAGTTCTATTTGCGTTCGGTGTTATAGAGAGATGGAACTTTGTCGCTGTGCCGAGTGGCTTCATATGGCTCGCTAATTGGCAAATGTTTTGCTGAGAGTTAATTTTATAGTTAGTTACCAGATGTTTTTCCTTATTTTGCCATTCGTGAATTTTGTAGACCGAAAATGCTCTGAAGTAATGTGATATTACGTCAACCAGATATTCTTTTCGTAAATGACATGTACATAAGCTTATGGCTTATAATGTTTATGTATTTGTATGTATAGTGTACATAATGTATATTTAGATAATATTATGAAGAAAACCAGATAACACTAATAAATAGCAAATGTTTAAAATTTATTAAAATAACTGGTTAATGAACACCAATGCTACTCTAAAATAAGGAAATACATAAGTGCTATCATTAATTTTTGATATATGTATAATTGTATATATATGTACCTAATAATCTATTAATTGGGTACCTAATCTAATAATCTATTAATTAGATTATTTTTTTATAATTTGATATATTTTTTTATATTTGTGCAAGTACCCATTGCCTTTTTCTGTACGTAAGATATCTTGCAACAGTCGAAATGACAAAAAACGTCATCGATGACTTTTTCGTTTTAAATATTACTGTGCGGCTACTTTGTAGTTACTTCATCTATAAGAAATGAACATCAACTACTACAAATAAATTCTTACGATCTAAAACTAGTAATTGTTATTATATCGTTACGCGGTAGGCACAGAGCACTGAGTGCCAAATATCTCGGTCCTTTCCAACCTGAAGTGATTCTTCAACATTCCTAACTCTACAGACGCCGCTGGTTTCGGAGATTACTAACAACACAGGAAATCGGTTAATTTTATTACGGGGTTGTTACAGACGAAATATACGCATGAAGTTCGTTCATTTCGCATTGTACAGAGCCTCTCCCCCGGGAGCGGGGGTGCGGTGGAGAAGCTTCTTCATAAATAATTAACCACCACAGTTCGAGTAATAAATATTACTTATAGGGCAATTTTGTGAAGCGCCTTGTACTTTGGGTTACTGGTGTATTGCTAACGATACGGCTCGTTAAGAATTGTAATTTTTAGATCTTATAAACAGTTCATATGTCATGATGTGTAAACTATTTCTCCGGTGACTTCAGACACGTATGAAGTTAGTAAAAACTATAAGAAACTAAAAAGGTTTGCTTTTGTTTTCTTAAGGCGGCTGTTTTCAATTACTGCTAAACTATGTATACAGCAGTAGCAACTCGGATAAAGAGGCTAATGTGTGGAATATATGCGGTCGTTTAAAAAGGATCTGTGCCCGGTGTATGGCAATAGGTACCTATTCCATTGTGGGACGTAAACGAAACTGTAAAAAATGGGAAGGTACTAAACTCCTCTGCCTACCACTTCGGGGATTACAGGCGTCATGTTATGCTTACGTATATTGATAGTAACCTGAATAATTAATGGCCATCCTATTGTTATAAACATAATTAATAATATAATTGGTGTTATAAATTGTTAGATAATGATTGCGAACAATAGGAATGCGACGGCGAAAACAATCTTCTTTCTTAACTGTCGTTTTTATTGTCCTCTCGAATGGAAATACAAAATTTTAAAGTACAATTCGGCCCGATACCGGAATCGGCGGCGCGGAAGTTATTGCGCCAAGTTCGCGCATAAATTAACTATCGCGGGCAAACAACACCCGCGCAATTGTAAATATATGTTAATAATAATAGCAATCTCAATGAGTTTTCCATGTGAATTTTGTTTTTGAAGTTATTGTGTATACGTTATATGTGTGCTAGTGTATTCTACAGCACCATCTTGAATCGCAACAGAAGTTAAAAACACACGCATCGAAACGATCTGGTCGAATTTCTCTTTTTGTGTCACGTCAGATGAAAAAACTTTACAGTTGCTATATCTATGTATTACGGTGATATAAATTTTCCTGTATATTCATTTATGGCAACATTATTGTCATCCTTGGCGATACTTGCCTTGTAATAAGAAAAATAAGGGATGAATCTTAGTCGATGATTTAAGACAATAAAAATAAGTAAGTTAAATTGCATGATAATAATGTTATATCAATCTTCTTGCGGTCCACTGGCCGACAGAAGGATTAAGGCATTCTGCAACAGTGGCCAATTGCGGGTTTAATATATACATATGTATATACTCGTATCATAAATAAATACACGCTCGTATCTCATATACATACACTGTAAATATGATAATATTATCATATTACTAATGCTCTATTTCATATAATTTAGGTCAACCACTCGTTACCAATACACGATATTGGTGAATTAGTACGTTCTATAAAAGCATTGATGCTTAAAATACGTTCGGGAATAATGACGAAATTCCCATGAAAACAATGCACTTTTTCTGGAGCGGGTCAATCGTGACTTGAGTACGGATGTTTTGTATTGATTTAGGAGAAATGTGAGCCCCAATCCACCTGCAGGGTTGTTCTCGTTTACTGGTTTATATTCGTAATATCTGTAGCTGTGATTATTACGCAGTCTCAGAAAGTGAATTAAATGTAAAGTTAAGCGTCGTTAGGGGTTGTGTCCAGTGATATTAAAATATTAAGGCTTTTAAAGCACTGTTGATTGTACTAAATATGCGAATTTTATTATGTTTAATTTATCATATTTATTGGAACAAATACCAAAGTATGACGTATGAAATCCTTCTTTATTCCGTGAAAAAATCTCGAAATTTTTCGATGATTCTAGAATTATTCGTTTATGCTAAATTGATTTTTGTTCTTTGAAATAGCTTTTTGTTCTTCGAAATTTTTTGCTTTTTTAATACAAATGTGTGCGATATCATTCAATAACATACGAGTATGTTGACATCTATGAGATAACATTCGTAAAGATCTTTCGTTGGAAATTCTGTTTTTGTGTGTAAAAACGAGTGTGCAGGTGGATTCCGTTGAGATTGAAATGAATTATATCTCAGCATTCACTGTTGACGGGAGTGATTTTATTTCAATGATTATTTATTATTACCTAGTCAGATATCTACAAAAAAGTATCGTTGAAGAAAAAATACACATTTATAAAGAAAGATATCATTAACTATTATTCACTTATTTAATTCATAAATAGTCAACTCACCAAACGAATCAGCTAATCAAATATTGATCGTAATGAATGCCCAAATCATAATATGAAAGATATATATTTTTGCACCACGAATACGTCAATACTAATGAGAAAACATAGTCAAACAACAATCCTTCGGTGGCTCAGATCCATCTGCGAGAGCGCCGATGTGTACCGTTGATTTTAGAATAATTACGACGCCGGCCGACGACCGCGAGCGGAGGCGTTGTTATATACGGATTATCCTTTGTTTTTCTTGTGAGGGTGTACAGATGCGTGAAATAAGGGTGCCTCTATTAATCGACGGATTGTTGTATTGGGTTCTATCGACGGGTTTTCTTTGTGCTGTGTTGTGTGAACGTAGATTTATGGAGCAATAGAGCTTATAAAGATGTGTTTTTTTTATAGCGCTTATATTGCTTTTTCTTCTGATATACTATTTCAAGTTCAGATTAAATGTCCAGCTGGATCAATGGTTAACTGGCAATAACCCTATAAAAACATATCGTAAAAAAGACGGCAAAAATATGTAAATCGGGTTCTCTAGAAAGTTCTATGCGCCATTCGATATCAGCCATAAGGTCTCAAGTATTCTCATCTCAGAGAAGACAGAGAATCTAACAGTGACGTCATAATACATTTGATCATAATGATGATAGTACTCGTATGGAATCTTGATTAGACCCCGGTGTACGCCACAGCCTCATCACATATTCTTTGGCGGGATACTAAACAAAACTGATGAACCGTGGGAGTGTACTACACTCGTATACCTAACCCTTCTGGGAAATACAGGCGTGATGATATGTTATGTTATAATAATGATGGTACAGTCATAGATATGATTCGCAAAGCTGATTACCCTTCGAATAGCATAAAAGCATTCTATTTTCAAAGCTCGAAATGGGGTTGTATCTGTAACGCGCACGTTGACACAGACGCTATCGAGTACCGAACGCACTCTGTAATTACGGCTTATCGAACATGCGATAATATCTCGAACGAGCGGTAAATACGGGTTGCAGTTGAAAGAACCGGTTCGTGTGAATGATTTGATCGTTCGAAAAGGCATTTTTGATAATCGTCTGCGACAGTTTTGTGAACAATAAGCCGTGTGTAATTTGTTAGTAATGACATGTAAATATATACATATGTATGTACACATACAATCGCGGAATGTATTGAGTGCGAACTTTATTGAATTTTTCATTCGATAGGCGGGATTTTCACCTGTGAAAAATTGTAAATTCCAAGGTGTCTCCAATACGTCGCCCCTTATTTTATTGCAAATGTTTTGTTCTATGGTCTAAACGTAATTGATGATGTTTACATTTATAGAATCGATCTCAAATAAGACTTGTTACTTAGATTAGTTAGTATAAGCTGTCCTATTATAATCTAATAATCATAATTATGAATTATTACTGAATTGGTGAAAAGATTTAAAAAAAAAGTTAATCTGCGTAAAGGCTACAGGAATAGTAATTTCCGTGATTTTATGTTATTCCAACATCCAGGCAAGTTAGTAAGACGAGATAATCCAAATCAGTCCCTACAGCCTTTAGCACTTTACGAGGGGAGACACAGGTCTATGTGACCACTTACAATTCGGTCCTCTGTCCTTTTCTTAATACAACGCCGTAACAAACCCTAACAAAGCCTTCTCACCATTTAGTCTTCGGGTCGGTCATAAGCCACGAAATATTCCCTTACTCTTCCGCTGAAACAACATGTACCTACCTACATATATATATCAACTCTGCATTCTTTATCTTCATTGTTTAATTATTCAGTGTTTAAGGATGGACTATACGCTGTATGGCTTTCTCCAACTGTCAATCTGGAGTTGGTGATTGTAGGGGTGATGGTTGGAATACGAGTACGTGGCAGGTAAGGCAAAGCTAGTGACAATTTTCATTTTCAAAGGAATCATATTTAAGTCATTGTAAAAAACCAATCAATAGTTAATCATAAATCTGTTAACAATTGAAGTGAGTAATTGACGTCACTGTGAGATTGTTACAGTTTATTTTATCCACTTGTGAATCCATAAATCAGTGGTCATCTATTTTATCCGCAAATTACGTACGTGATCCACGGGCGATGGCTCGTTACATGAACTAACCAGGAGAACACGAAAAGAAAGGAGCAAAAACGGGAACGACAATGACGACACTAATTACTTGGCAAAGTTCCGCGAAGTTAGCAGTTTATAATAATAATAACTCACCTGCGAGACAAGATGGAACTCGCCAACTTGCTTCATATATCTTGCTTAATCATCTATCCAAGTTTTATTTATGTTATGCGCTTATGAGTTTAATACTACTAAGCGTTTCCCAAGTAATATAACAGCAATCTAGACGGGAGGTAGAAATTATGATGTTTATTTGTATTTTTATGTTCAGTGTCTATTTATATGCCAACGTGAAGATATTGAAGGTAGTCGGGTTCTTAACAGTAACATAATGTTTACTCCAAGCATGTATATCTAAAATAAAACCAACGTTTCTATATCACTGTTTTAATTTTAATCGTGTGATAGGCTGTATTAAATCTAGCAAAGCCTTTGTTTGATTATATGGAGCGCAGCCCAAGCAAACACGTATCTGTTGCCAATCTTCCAGAAAAATGTGAGATTTTCCCGCCATAAAAAGTATCTTTAATTTATATTTTTAATTTTTTTCCCCGATAATAGATTAGCACGGCAAGAGATTTCCTTCAAAGCGCTTCATTAGTTTATACGTGGCAAGCAAACTTGGCCAGCGTGGCAGACTATGGCCTTAACCTTTTCAAATCTAAAGAGACCCGATTCCAACAGTGCAATGATTAAAGGATCGGAAGAAAAAAAATTAGAAAGATCTAAGATCGTACATATGTACTTTATGTACCCGTTATGTTATTAACAGAATTTCATTTTTTTTGCCCGAAGGTTACCTTAAAGAAATCGCTTCGTTCGCGGTAAGATCACCTTTTGCACACTCGTACTTTGCATTTATAGATTCTTGTACATTTTTTCCGACCCTTGTTTTGTTCCACTGTTGGGATACGGGTCTCCTCTCAGAATGAAAGGGTTATGATCATAGACTCTCACGCTGACTAAGTGCGGCTTGGCGGACTTCAAACGCCCCAGAGAACAATATTTTTAAATTATACTGCCTGGTACGGCTCACACTGGTTTGTTATTTGTTAACAGCGGGACACGGCCTGAAAGCGATTTGCTAATTGATTGCCATCGCGTATGTGATTTTCACTACGGACGTTTCCATTGAAATTCACTTGCATACATGCATTTAAATTGCACAGGATATCAAATAGCATAATAATAATAATAATAAAAATACGGTGTAATCAATTATATTTGATCAACTTGCCTTTAATACAATCATTGGTGGAATAGAATCAATAGTTTTAGGCAATGATGATGTTTTGTGTTTTTTTTACCTTTTATTTATATTCTTTATATGACTACGATAACTAGTTATTGACAGGGTGAGGCATTGCTTAATTTATTTTTATCTTATCAAATTCCATGGGACTTAAACGTAACTGGTGAAACGTGGAAGTGTATTACACTCCTCTGCCTACCTTTTCGGGGATTACAGGCGTGATGTTATTAAAAACTGGTATATACGAGCACAAACAATCACACGGCATTCATTTACATTGTTTAATAAAAATGCTACATCATTAAAAGTCCTTTTTAAATTTAAAAAAATGCCATTTAATTACTGCAAACTACAGCCCTTATATTTTGATTGCAAGTGGGGTTTTTCATAAAAATGTTTGAAACGTACAAAAGTTATTTGTGTGTGCGTTTATTTGAGTGCGCGCGCCCGCCCGCGCCGCCTCGACACTCGATTGTAACTCGTTATCAGTGGAGCGCAGCCTGCAGCCAATCGGCTAATTGATTCCCGCCGCGGACGGGATTGGCCGTTGCCGGCTTTTTGATTAACACTCGCATAGCACATAGTTTAATTGCCAACAATAAATGTTGCCACTGACGGCTAGAATCCACCAGTACCAAGCTAAATACACGACCTAATGGCAGAGCAGTATTGCGACATACTTTAATAATATTTTAATTAATGTTTATTTTAATATATTTTTTGTACCCATTTAAAAGATTGCAAAAAACATTATTTATTGTAACGTAGTGGTAAGAGCAGTGAGCTCTCTCTCTGCTCTGAGCTGGTGCTAGTTAATAATAGTTGCTTGGTGAATTTAATAATTGCTAAAACTATAAAAATAAATGGTAAAGTAGTCCCTAACATACATTTTTACATCCAGTATTATATATATAAAATATTTGCTAAGTTTAACCTTTTTCTTTGCATAATATTTGTTATAGTACCAAAATATTGCTCGGGTGAAGGTTCCAAATATTTCCATGAAGATACGAGAGATGGCGCGCGAGCCGTACCGGATAATCATTCGTTCACGCATCGTTCATTCGAATGAACTTTGTACACTTGTTGCCACTTAAAACTTTCGATCATAGAACCATGAGTACGATAAGTGAGTACCTACAAATCGTATTAGGCAATTACCAGTAAGGACATACTATAAGACAGAAACTGTCTAACTTTGCTCTGTTGCTCAATTTCTCTTATACTTATCTTAATATCTCCGATCTAATAAATTTAATTGCTGTATGGTTAGCAAGATAATTATAAAATTAAGTGACAATCATCATCACTGTTACACCATCATCAGATGCATCACCTTCATCAGCTTCATCACCTTAGATCAGTCGACAGCTGCTGGCCTCTACTATTGAACGCCAGCGCTCTTGGCTTTGTTGTTAATATTATAGTGTATTTCGTTCCTCAACAGAAAATATTTTATAAATACCCTTATTCTGATACACCTACGTACCTATATATAAGATCACGATCAAGTAATTATATATTCTACCGTTAAATATTTGGAGCCTAAATTTATTATCGAGTTAAAACGACTTGTAGACGCACAAATATTAATGCTTAAATTGATCTTTTTGTCGGTCGGAGGCTCCGTGCGTTTTATTAAGCGGATATAGGCATTGAAAGCGGACGCGAGCGCTTTCCCAGGCTCGCTAAAAGCTCTCCCCAGTGCCGCCGCCGTTCCTGAAATCATTTCTTAAACAAGTGGCGACTATTTCGTTTTTGACATTTTAAAATTGTCGTCTTTTATACATTTGTGAAATTTAAATGCAGTCTTATATTCTATTTGAATGCAGTCTTATATCAACACACCAATATTTTTACTGTCTATCACTAATAAAATTGTTTTGTGACCATTTTCAATAACATTGATGATATTTATTATAATTTTATTTACTACAATAAAACACCTATGACTTTGGAAAATCAAAGGTGTATGCCTAGTTCTCCTAGGGCGAATTACGCTCAATAATATTACTTTTATGATTGCAACATGAGGACACACACATTACCGCTGCAGGATAAATATATTATATGACTATAATTTACTCTTAAACATTTTTTATCTGCTTTCATACAGATGTTTAATCACACAACAGCTTTGATAGCTTCAGTCACATCATGAGCTCATTTTTCTTGGGAAAGAGATAAAGGTCATACATACAAATAATTGTAAATATTTGCATGCCAAATTTGGCTAAATGTATG
>DWME01006813.1:0-13226 GCA_018244795.1 Parelbella ahira ahira
ATTATTTTACCTTATGATGTTAAAAATAATCAGTAATATGAAGTACCTACATATTAAGAATAATAAGTAGATGAGGTGTTGTGATATTACGTTCATATATGCAACAGAAAACATTTATACAAATATTATCCGAAAATAAATTTTAAAAGTGCTCATTCACATTTCTTTACATTAGACACTACATACGCCCTTGGTCACTTAGTGTTAAAGAGTACACAAAAATTTATATTTTTCTCATTAGTTTGGTATACATTTAAAGAACTATATTGCAAAAGTAAATTCAACAAATACACTTACACATTGTTTTACACACAATCTTAAATAATGCACAAAAATTAATATTCTCACTAGACTTTGGTCTACATATTTGAAAAAATATAACGTGTTGTACAGTCGCAACTCTAATACAACTCCGCTACAATACAACAATATCAGACACGTAGAGGACAGAGGGGTAATTCGGTAGTGGGTGCGACTCGGTTGATTGATTGGGGTGAATTTATATCATCCCCCCGGCTCGGCTCTAAGGGAAGCTGGACGCCATTTTGAGTAGGTAATTTTACGAACAGTTACTATCTTCCCTTTTATTTATATATACAAAGTGTTTTACGGGATGAATTAATACCACAGAGAGTATTAAGAATAGTATAAGAAGAGTATATTATGCAAGAATATTAATTTACATAATTAAACTTCTACAAAGAATGTGAACTTACGGTTTTTATTTTTTAATGGTTTTACGTGCTTCTGTGAGATAATACTATCAGCTTTGTTTATGACAAACATGAAAGAAAAAATTGAAAAAAACTTGCCCTTAATACAAAGAAATTACAATTTGGTTTTACTATAAAACGAAATCTCTAAATACCTAAATAGAGTAGAATACAACTTAGATGTCTTACTAATACTTAATATACCTAATACCTTATGCCTCGTGGTAATCTTAACCTACCCAAGATTCTGTAGATATAAGACTAGTGTAGCAAAAAACTAAATTTCGCCCAAAAACGTCGAAACACAATCGCCCCCATCATAATGGTTTCAAAAAAAGAAAGAAAGAAGCATCTAAAGTGACAAAAGCGCCAGGTGCGCTTCCAACTGCATACATTATTTGCATACAGCAACACGATTCAACCTTAGGCTTTGTGCAAGATAAGCGAGCCAGACAAAAAATGCACGCAAAAAACCGCACAACGCAAATTAGACCTTATTCTCACGGCTTAAGATAACATTTGCGAATGATATCGTACAAACTAGTTCCACGTAAGACTCTCTTTGATGTTCCACCTTCCAAAGGCACGTAATTAAACGTTGTGAATGAGAAATTAAGATTCAAAATTGATTGGCGTCTGCCCTCGCAATGTGCAACTATCTAATGACATACTCAATATCGACCCTAGGCTGTGTTCCGCCTGACTCGTAACACGATTGAATACATGTACAAGTTATTTGGTCCACAGGTAAGATATTTAAAGTTTGTTAAAATTTTTGGTGATGGAAATATTCTAACTATTGCAGCATGAATCTACCATGATCATCAATATGCTACTTATTATTCGACGTTCAATGCAAATCCACAGTCTGATCACCTCTCAGGTACGTTTATTATCTACGATTAAGGCTGTTTTGTATTTATTCAATACGTTTTCTTTTAAAGTTATAGCGAACTTACATAAAGCATACATAAGCGAATATATGTTCCCACGTAATCTTAATATGTTGCAAAAGTAGACAACGATCATTGCAGTGCGTAGAGATTTGCATCCAATGTGAAATATCAACTATTCAAGTTACATCCTCCAGGCTGTGACGGAGAATGTTCCAGAATTGCATCTGTTAGCGACGTTTCAAAATTATAGTTCTATCGCAATCGTTCCAGTTCTTTCTTCGAACTTTCTCCGTGCTGGTGAGAATAATTGGAAAATGAGACTGATATTAATTGAAAATTATCTCAGTACCTTAGTGAGTCATCAATCCCTTAAACGTTCCTTTGTTAGAAACGGGTTTGAGCTCAAAATCGGAGCGAAGTCTACCACGCTGGCAAAAATTACAAACAAAAATTACCCATAAAATGCCATTAACAATATACAACACACAATTTCGGTCTATCAGTTTTAACAAAGGAATATCTTTTCAAACAATCAGTATTGCACAACACTTGCGTTTAAAGTAAGTGTTACAATGTACCCCAATTCATCCCCACAATTTCGGACTTACTTTACAAAGAATAATCAACCTTATTTGCTGGCAATACAGTCTGCTAATGGCTTCGTGAAATTGCTTTTGTATAATTAATGCAAATCTAAACATAATCCCTTCCGAATGTTCGAACCTTATTGTAACGTAGTAGAGTTCAGTAAAGTGTAGTGCAGAAAACGTGCTGTCTCCCTCACACCTATTGTAACGGTAGGAGACAATGCATTGTAACAAAAAATGTCCCAACTAATCCCCACATCGACGACGTTTTAAATCGAATACCTTATGAACTTGTACACATTTTTATTTACAACTTTATTCTTTAAAAAAAAACATGTATTATATAACATAGTAACAAAATTACCACTTATATTTTTATGACATTCACATTTCACTTCGACTTCATCGGTTCAGTAAACAAAACAATCCTACAACCATTCATAAGACAAGCTGGTTAAGCTAACTGCCGTCATAACTGACGAAGAACATTATTAATAACATAGTTGTCTAGTAGATAGCAGATAACATACATAATACTAACATTAATAGGAAAATAACGATGCGAGAAATAAATAATGTATTCAGACAATCTGACGCTGTATTTGCGATAGTTTAATACTTGTATTGTAGCCAAGAAACGAGCGAGATTATTCACAATGGTACTGATAGGTAGTGGAGCGAGTACTATTAACATCGCGAAGGGATCAAAACCGACTATCAAACGTTAACTGTGCGATGGCGTGGACCTAAAAAAACCTGGCACCTTTTTTTCGGGTCTTTCTGCTATTGACCGTTATGGCCTCTATAGCTTCACCGGGTTTAGTGGTGAGTTCAAATGGCACCGCTTAGAGAACCTCGCATCATGTGTTGCTTGGTTTAAATAGAACTAACATACCCTCTGTAGTTTTTCAATGTGGGTAGTAGCACAATATTATTCAACAAATGACAGCGTCTGGTAGGCAGCGCTATCGCCTAGATGGCAGCACTTTCACTGACGTAACTGACATATACAGACACATGATACTCGAGATGTTTGAAACACTGGCCCTTAGTAGTTCTAAAACTAGTATAGCCGTTAAACTTAAAATGCGCATTTTATAAAAACCAGCTCAAGAGTAAATGACCTGAACACGACAGTTTAACGCATAAAACAGCTAACAATATATACGATTTCAGTGTATTTTTTTTCATATAAGAAAAAACCCATTTCGCTAATTTAAAACGTACAAGTCTACGAATTATACAATAGGAATGTTTTATTCATGATCATGTTTGTGAACACACGGTACAACGCATAGTATTAAGTAAACGACTTTTCTATTAAAACCGAACGTTTTTGCCATTTTTTACTGTTTTATTGACGTTCGTTTAAGTTTAAATCTTTTAAGATGAATCTTTAAACTGAAGCGAATATCGCTTACGTTCGTTCGTTCGCGATAGAGCAAAACGAAACATTGAGTAGCAGTACGGCAACGTTAATAAAGTACTTAGAAGATTAGATGCATAAACTTTCTCTCTTATTTGCAAGGGAATGGAAATAAAGATGGCGTGTAGATGCTTTTAAAGTATTTATCTCTTTTATTATTGTAAGGAAATAGCATATGCATGCACACTAGCTGCTGCAGTTAGTGAGTATATGCGTTTTGAACGTTTTATCATTCTATACTACCCCATTGCTGGGCACTGTTATAGATGCATAGATATAAGCTATATATGTCGTATCTACTGTCTGCCGTTTTTAATGACTTCTGCAAACAGTCGGCAACGTTTAACATTAGTCAGGCTATAGCCAATACTTGAGTGCGGTTGTTTAAGCTACGTTGCCTACCGTACCCCATACAGAAGAACAGACTCGTTTCAATCCTTGTTATATTTAAAAATAAAATTCCCAAAATTGAACCAAATAAAATAATATATATACAATTATACAAAGAAACGAAATAGCCAATGTTCTATAAGCATGGAAGGTAGGTACTTGATAATTAGCGGTAACTGAACACAACGACCAGGATCCATGACCAGACAAGGGTTCAAGATTATCACCATCCTCAAAAAATCTAAAATTTGTGTATTTTGAGGAAACGTATGTACGATTTACAGAATACGACAAACATTTTAAAACTGCTCACCAAAGGTTTCTTTTAATACATAATTATACGATTACATACCACGAGGCGGACTAATTGCAGGGATTAATGCGTCTTCAGATCTGTCATTTACAATTGACCTTGAGTGTGATATGAAATTGTCGAGTACGCATGTTGGCATGTCGCAGTGGCTATACACGCATGTAGGAATAACAATCGATAAGGATTCGATACTACGTGTTTTCATCTAAATATACTGAAGATGTTTTATACAGATTTTAACCGATTGGTAATCAGTGTCGAATGAAATGTAAGCATAATATTTGTTCATTAGTCAATATCCCTGAGTACAGAGTCGAGGGTAGTTGGTTCGATTCTCATATAAATATTTGTGCGATAAGCCCGATTTTGATCTGTTTGTCTGACATGTTTCTGACTGAACTCTGGCAGTGTGTCATGACCATCTGCAATTTTGTTCTAACAATTGATTATTCTCGCTACGGGCGAGTAGAATAACACAGCCTTCTTTTTTTCAAACGGGGAAGCTCTTTGATGCAGCTGAATAAATAATAATTTGAAAATGTTTAGGATCAGCAAAATATGTTGCAGTGGTAACGTTTCACCAGGTCACACCCGAAGTAGCAGAGAGCAGTTAATGACAAATATCTATATAAAACCGAGCCGCTCCATTTACGTTCAGTATCATTAATTATAATGATTTTAGTACAAGCTGTTTTATATGTATTTAGAGAGAACACTTAGCAACTTAGGATGTACAAACTGTACGTATTTACAGTATCTATATATTGGTTCGTTGTGATTTTGTGTATATCCTAAGCAATATTTGTTTACGATGATACAGTAACGCTATAATTGAGAGTCCCAATGTAATATCAAAAGCCAAAAATATATTCACATTCATCCTTTGGTAACAGATGTGTAAATGTCGCATCTAAATGCGAATTTAATTACAACAATAGCTCTATTCTGTTACAGGATATGCACATTTAGATCTGCATCTCCGTCACTTAGAGTAAGGCAGCATTAATGGCGCGGATACGAATAACGCTGCAGTTAATACGTTCTCGCCATATTTACGTTCCGTTAAATAAACAACAAGTAATAGCTGAATTTATATTTTATATCGCACTGAAGTTATATAGTTAAAAAAAAAATTTTAATACACCACATACACCTTGCACAACATATTTAATATAGTGTAATATAGTTTAATATAGTAAGTAAGTATTAATTCTCGTATATCGTGTATAGTGGTGTATACCTTCACTGCACCGTACTGCACGACTGCACCGTCCCTCTTCCCACAAAATATACACATTCAACAATATAAAATTTACACTTATATACCCACCAGTACCCAGAGCTGCTTGATTCTAAAACGAAGCATCCGTATTATTAACTTTACATTGTTTGGTTGGAACATATATGTACTACACACTGTTATAGTCGTTACGAATCTATTTACTGCTAACATTATTGAAAGAGCGTAACTGCCGCTTTCAACCTTCTTAGTTGTCATGCCTATATGCCAATTTCCTTCCAACAATAGACTAATCCGGCTGCAGGAAGAGCATAATTAAATTGGCTTCTTCGTTGCGCAGTAACGCTTTATCTAGATCGGGCTAGCCTAAATAGTGCCGTTGCCTTAAGTAATTGTGTTCTAGATCGTCTAGATTTAGTGTTCAGGGTAAACACGATGGTGTAACATTTTGTGCTGCGATGTTTGCTTATTTTATTCATGTTTTGTTACTATGTTTTAAAGTTTTTAGCCAAGTTTATTGATGAAGATCGAGTTGAGTAGCGTGTTATTGGAGAGACCAACAGTGAACGGAAATATGCTGATGATGACGCGTTTTAGCGTACAGTTTAGACTCCTTCCTTCTTCCCAGGCTTTACCTACGGACACTTCGGGCGTTACTGTGTATTAATAAATTCCTGTACATGTGTGAGTATTCATTATTTCTCATATAGACTGCTTACATTGTGACGGTATAACATTTACATTTTAATAATATTTACATAACGGACCTTAATTTCTATTGTAATGTCATTAGTCATAAAGTTGCCACGTAGAGTCTAGCAGTTGTCGTACCAAGAAACTCGAAAGTTATACAATTTCCAACAGGCTTCTTATCGCGATAATCTTTTCACATTTTTAAGTATACATCCAGTTTTGTAAGGTACATCAAAATGACCCAAGACACCAACACAACACACTCCGACAATAGACGATAAATATAAATGTAGTAACGGTATGAGACTAGTTCTTGCTCGCGACTGTTCTGCTACTTGCCAGTCGTAAACTGACTTTTTGTAACTGTTAACATTGTATCAGCCGAGATTAATGTCTACTTGTTTTTAATATAAACGCAGACTCGTCTTGCGATATATTCCAAGGTAACAAGTTTCACGTTCTTTCAACTGCAGGGGGAATGTGGAGAACATAATAGAAATAAAATTCACCATCATCCTGATTCCCGTAATAGCGAAACAAAGATATAAAAATCTGAAGCCAGCAACGGATGTCCAAATTTATAATCCATTTTTGTATGATGAGTCGTAGAGAGTCGATCCTGTTATTCTCTGAACGATTCACCGGAATGATACGCATGGTGTTAAACGGCTCCTCAAACAGCCACATTAATATGATAACCCAACTTTCAAAGCAAAACATGCACACAAACTACACACAACACAAGAAAAACGAAATGACGTTTATTACCCAAATATCAAAATTGAATACTTACTTCGACTTTCATAAATTATTCAAACACATTGTACTTACTATTCACATCGATATATTCCATAACGATTTTTTTTATAGCATACACTAGCAATTCGATGTTACGGGTCTCCTGGTAAGTGATCAGCGTCATAATAACAGTAATTTATACATTTATATTTGTTTATTTAATGTGATTCAGTGTCTAAAATGCATTTCCAATAACTCGAACGAAAGTGTAAAAGTACAGTCGGATACTATTTAATCAATTTGCGTGGCTGGCTCGCTGCCAGATCAGTCGGCGCAAAATGCCAACTTGGTGAACAGTTCCATATATGCGTGGGAAATGCTTTTTATCATTGAAATCGAATCGAATTGTCTCATACACGTACATATAAAGAAGGAATCCTTCTTGCGATCCATCTCAATATATTGAGGTACGGTTAGCATAAACGGTAGGTATTAAGTCGCACGGTCGTTCATTGCAATATTGATTATGGGCTGTAAAAGGAAAATCAACTACCAGACTCATTATCAAACGTGTTTATGGTTAATTGTAATTAGTTTAAATGTTGCCATACAATAAGGTCACTATTTGATCAATTTACTGCACTGGCTCGAAGCCAAGCCGCTTGGCGCAAAATGCCATGTTTGTGAACAGTCCCGTATTACGTGTGGGAAATAGTTGTTATCACTTAAAACATGTTCGTTGCAAAGTCTTTCTACTTTCAATCAAAAGCGCTCGTGTTATAAAGTGGCCGGTACACTGTGTGAATTAATGAGGAACAAGGTATTACCTTTTAGTTCAGGCCGTTTTGTATGTACGCGCGGTGAAGAAAAGAGGTATGAAGTTATGGCAGTTATTACTATAGCCTGTATACGTTGTAGATCAGCTTTTTGATCAGTGGAAAAGTAGGTAGTTTACGCTGTTACATTAACTGAATCATCATTTGTCATTAAATCTAATTTTAAAATGGATATCGAGGTACCTCTAATCTATAAAAATGTTTAAGTGTATCAAGGAAAAAATAATTTGCTATTAAGATTCCAAAAGTAAAAAAAAAACTTTTGGGAAATTTTGTACGGCCCGCGGGTTACCTTAAATTCATATATAAAAAGTAATTAATGATTCTGTAACTCGTAAAATAGTACAAAAAGTATTTATTCAATTTGCAACCCTGGCTTAGTGCCAAGCAGCCTGGCGTAAATTGCCAAGTTGAAGCATCGAGAACGAACAATTCCTTATATGTGTGGGAAATAATAATTATCACTCTCATTCTATGCAATGTTCACGGCTACAAAGTCAAGAATTATCCCCAAAGCAAATTAGATCACTTAACGAAATAATAAAAAAAAAGTAATCACTTATATGACAACAATACACGCCTTATATTATCATTGTTACGAAACTGTTTACGGAGCACGCCACTCCTTTGTTCGTACGTTAAAAACACATACAAGTATAAAACTAAAATCAATGCCAAACCCCTGCGCGTATCTCGCCTGAAATCCGCTGACTCGATGCAGCACCACATCACACAATATCTGCATGCACTGCAGTCACGTATTAAGCGTGTAACGGAAGTGCTTACGTTGTTTCCGTGACGCTATCGCCTAATGTGACGTTGATGCGGGCAATATTTTCCCAGTCTTGTGTAATGAATCATAGATGGCGTTAATTACAGTTATAAATATTCAAGTCTGTTTCATTTGCAAAAACAAATATTTTTAACTAGGTACATAGAAACTAACGAAAGACTTAAAAAAAAATGATTATGAAAATTTAAAACCGTCGTGGTTCAAATGACCAGAACACTTGTTATGTGAAACCATGTCATAACAAGTATTTATTAAAATAACATTTAATCAATAATTACAGATAATTTAATGACTACGTCGTCGTCATTTGTTTTAAACAGAAATAGACTCATTCCGCGTCATTTCTTACGATTGATCCAGCGACTATTTTCCTTGTAGACTATCTACATTGATTAGGAAAAATCTATAACACCTATTTTTATACGCCCACTGCTATCATAAGTACTTTGTGAGTTTCAATGTGATTATTCTTTAGTAAACGGTCCACTGATTATTGACAAAGGTACTGATTGCTAGCTAGATACTGAATGGTTTAGAGCCTATTACTAGCTATACATAGGGGTTACAGTTATCTGCTTGGAATACCAGCATCATAATAATTTCATCGAATTACAGTTTCAGGACGTATTATTTTTCTTACGGTTTATTTCCATAAGGTTCCTGGTATATGACTACTGATGGCTGAACGTGCTGCACAAATAACAGACGAGTACCTTAAAACTGCTTCTCCCAGCAGTATGAACTGCTTTTTAAGCAGGAAAATCACGATATAACTTCCCCAGGAACAATAGATAAGACTACACTTTTTAAACAAGTAAACTTTCACTTTTGAGCCTTTGAGGCAGATCTCCAACGCTGAATGGCTTGGCTCAAAGTGAGCTGCCTATGTATAAAGATGAATTGACGCGGAGCCTCGTCCCACCGGTAGCCTAGATGCAGCTTGTTTTGCACTAGCTAGTTGGTACATGGCATTTTTAATTATGCCTTACATATATGTATATACGACCAGTGCGGCTTTCGACCCTTTTATCATTCCACTGTGGGGATATACTATCGGGTCTCCTCTCATATTTAGACGGTTAAGGCCATAGTCGGTCACGATGCCCAAGTGCGGGTTGGCAGACTTCACACGCCCTAGAGAGCGTAATAAACACATTTTCTTAATCATTCAATATTTCCATATTCTATTTTTGTATGGAAAAGTTTTATTTTTAAGACCGACGAGCGACCGCCAATTTCTTGTATAGGTACTTATGTTTTAGGGACTCATTTATACTTTCCAATTTTCTTTGTATTTTTAGCAGTTCTTTTACACTAACGTACGCGTGATTACAGCATCATGTTATTTTATTTAAAAAATATTCACTTCAATTATATTGTTGCATAACTATACACTTTAATAAAATTCACACGAACGTTGCAAGATCAAATATGATGTTATATTTGGAAACCTTTACAGGAAACCTCACTTAGTCCACACGTGAATCACGATGATTCATGCGTTCTCGCTTCAATGACAGTTATCTCTAAATCTTTTGTATAAATAACTTCACTTAAATAAATCAACACAATATTTTCATATAAGATGTAATAGTTTCAGTTTGTATATAAGGAAATTTGACATGAATATTGAGATGATACCTTAAAAAATGCGTCGGACACTCTGTTCCCAAAATGCAAATATATAATTGACGATAAACAAAGAAAAAATTCAGAAAAACTCAAATGTATGGATACGCAAATAAATTGTGCAATTTACATGACATATTATGTGTACGTCATTTATAAATCTCTCTTAGACATCAAGTTACTCATTAATGCTAGCCATATAGAAATCAACTACGTACATCCTGAGATTAAAGAGCAGAGACGGGCAGACGGACAGACAAACTTTATTTTATAACAGGTAAATGACTGGAAAACGACTTTAAGGTTTAGTTGCGAATACATTTGGCCTACAGCTAACTTAAATACTTCACTTTTGTTCATCATGAATATTACATCTAGGAATATAAAGTTATTTTAATTACATAGTTTTATACATATTCCTACCTATAGGTAAAGACATAGGTAGAAATATGTCTAAATTGCAAAGGAGTCCGAATGCTAAATGATAAATTAATAAATTATGAAATTTTTTAATGACATGATGACGAATTATGAACGTCATTAATGATAAATAATTGAGGTACATGAAATATTCTTAGCTCTACGGTTGGCCGGTTTCATTTGTATGAAGCGCTAGCTTATGCTAGGAACTTTTTTGGAAATTTTTGAACGTGAGTCCAAACTCCGTTCAGGTTGAAATTAACATGTCTTAAAGCAGACAATCCTTTCATGTCGTTCCGAAACACAGGACAATTTGCATGCTGTCAATGCTTTTTGAAACCAGTACACCATCTTCGACCATTGAGGTTTGCCAGAGAAATGTCATACACTTCCTCAATCCGTCCGTTAAATTTTATGTCCCATCATAGGTTAGGCCGATATGCGGACTCTGAGCTACTACAAAAAATTTTAAGCTAGAATTATCCGATAGTACCCGCCCTCCAAACGAACCCCAGATCTCTTGATCAGCAGTCGCGCTTGCAACGACTACAACCACTAGACCAACAGGGCTGGCAAAATAAGGTGATTTCTATTTGAGTAAATTTGTAATTTCAAGTAACTACCAAAATTGTTAGCTATTCTTTCTATTATTATTTACGCATCAAAGTGCATACATGAGTTGCGAATCAGGAATGTAGGTCAGATGCGCTGCGGGACGTGACCCGCCCACTTGTGACGTTTCTTTGTTATCTGCGCGACAGAATGTACGGATATGGAGATGGGATTTTAATTTTTGTTTACATTAGATTTTTTATTTGTCATTACAATTTATAAGAATAAAATGTTCTAAATAGATCGTTAGTCTTAATCGACTATTGGCCGTTCTAATTATCGGGTCTAAAAACAAATGCTTGTCATTTAAGTTGCTTTGAAACATGAAATGACGTATTACAATAAATCTCTTTACACTAACATTTCCTGTGTGAGAACTGCCTATAACAAGTATGCAACGCCAAGAGTTGTAAACATTATCTAAATATATCCTGCAATGTTCGCAGTTGAGCAACCTAAAATCCTCTGATTGAGTGATTTACTTCTAAAACTCTGACTTTATGTCAAACGGACTGTCAAGATTGATTCGAAATAAATGACCCCTGGAAGCCAAATCTGCTGTTTAAAAATAGAAAATACATCAGGCGTAAATTTCCCTGAATGTAGAGGAGAGTAATAGGTACTTCCGCTTTTGACTCCTTATGTTATACGTTGCATGTAACAGGATCGCGTCTTACGCCGGGCGTAACTCGAGACTCACTGCTAATACTACATTAAAATTACATTTAAACAAGTGTATTTTAATGCTATATACAAAGAAAGCGAGCCGGGCGCGATCTCGCATCTGAGCTGACCTACATCTGCGACATGTACCTATGTTGTATGAATTTTGCAACCCAAATAACTTGGTCGCTTATATTCTTATGAAAGTTGCAACGGGCTTGCAGTCGCCGTGGCGCTTAGTAGACTGCGACCTTTGTTAGCCTACCTCAAATACTACTGAAATCTCTATTTCCGTCAGCCAGATAAGACCCCATATATGAAAACTACGTTGTATGTACATACATACATGCATCGAAAGAGCTACGGCCAGGGGTGGCGCCCATTAGCGGAGCGGATTAGTGCTAGGATTTACTTAAAACATAGGTTGTCAAAAGCAAATGAACTAAGTCTGCAACCAAATCCATGGAAATAATATCGGTGATTGATTAAAAAGAACTGGTAGCCAGTCCTGCAATCTCGTGTCAAATGCCACCTACTCTTGAATGTATGGAAATGGGGCTGTTAGAACTATAACGCAAACGGTACATCGTATGCAATTTCATAGTACAAATCCTTAACACCAACGAAATCAATACAATACAATACAATACTTCTTATGACGAAGACAATTCACGAATTCAAATTGTTATACTCACATGAATATAAATGAATGATACATTAATATTAAACATTTATACATTTTATTTACATTTATCATAGGCAATTAATCTCCAAGAGCATTGTCCACCATTACCTGGCCATAATAAGACTTCAAACAGTAAATGTAATTTACGTCATTTTTAATTGTATAAGTACTATAATATATGATTCATTATAATAACAATGTAATCGTTCGACCGCAACAGCTGTTTTTATTTCAATGATTGACACTAGAAAGTCTATGTATTGGCAGTTAGACTTCGGTGTTTTGCGTTTATCATATAATCAACTGTAATTCTATTTCTTACAATAACTCAGTGCTAGAACCACAGCAATAAAAAATATAGGTTTAAAATTATATTTTTATATCTTGAATTATTTCTGTAGCCCCGCGTTCCCTATAAAATGGTTGCCATGGGTGCGCATAAATACAAAGCAAATACAAACACAGAACGAGACTTAACAGCTAGCTGAATTCATTACAAGTCTACTCGGCCGGTAATCGAACCCGGAACCCCCTGTAGTGCTAAATGGGTAGTTAAACGTTTCTGTACAAGACAGATTGTTTCTTTTAGCCT
>DWME01006814.1:0-13226 GCA_018244795.1 Parelbella ahira ahira
AGATGAAATTCATAGAAATCATAGATTTTTGAAATCGTGACAAATCATGCCGATATACAAAAGAATCTACAAGGATAAAATGCAAAGTGGCTGGTAGCAGTTGGATGCGACGAGTTGAAGATCGAGCTCAGTGGCGTGCTATTGGAGAGGCCTATGTCCAGCAGTGGACGGAAGTAGGCTGGTAATGAATGATGTTGCTGGCACAAGAAAATCTTAGAATGACAAAATAACAGTTATGATCATTTAACTTCTGCCTGCAATATGGCTACTCTCTTCTCTCTTCATTCTCTCTTCGATTCTGAGATGTGTGGATAGAAATTAAATTCCGGACGATTGAATCTCTAGACTGGACTCCGTGCCAGTAGGGATTCTGCTTATAATTAACTAGTTAGCGAATCATTATTTAATTACTATTAAATTATATTCGTTAGCAGAACAATTTATAACCGGGTTATACAAATGATGTATAATTAATTAATATGTAAGTACTAAGGAATTTGTTTATGTACTGCTTAGGTAGGGTTGATTTGATAAGCACGTTACAGATAGGCATTCTATCCTGTCTGCAACGTAAAAATAAACAAAAATGACTGATATTACAAAGTTTACTTTACATACAGGTCTGCATCGACGATCTGCCCGAATATTATAGGTTTAATTACTCGCTGTGTTAGGAAAAGCCTATTACAAATTTTACATATAATGTCATATATGACATCACGATTCATTCTGGAAACCTCCCGCTGTTACATGAGGAGCTGCTAAATCGTAATCAATCTATTGTTGAGCGCTCGCAGCGTGCATATAGTTATGCAAATGGTCGGTAGCTGTGCGCCGGAGTGCCGCACTCGTAAAGGTAAGAATTTATTGAGGTCGGAATTAATGCTCGAGGTGTGCGCGCACTATTATCATATTGATTCTCATTAACTCTAGCGTTTAAATTTGTTGGAAAATTCTTAGAAAAAACAATCAGCAGCTGGAAAATTCGAACTTATAAACACGTGATGTTCATTGGTAGCTTCGTTACGAGTTACTGCAGTTACTATAGTACCTATATTACTTGTAGAGTGGACTGAAGAATTAAATGAATATTTACGAACTGGGCTTAATTATACATAATTAGGAACTAGGAAACATAGCTTTCCTAATTTATGCATTATGTATCAGGATGTTTCTTTAGATAGATTAGATTCGCCGCGGTCGGAGTCCTTAAGCTGCGCATTCCTGGCATCCTTATAATCCCTTTACTTTTTTAATGATGCATCTGCAATTCCCGGTGAACATATCTTGTGTACATATCGGAGTATTTGTGATTACTATTAACGTTTCCCAATATCTTGATCTTCAAATATGTTGGAGTTTTTCTACAAAACTAACGTATTTCACCTGGTCAATTATATTCATGTTGAGTTCTCTAGAACAAGGAATGGTAAAAAGCAATACAACCTAATGACTGCTTTAAACGGAACTTTAAATATCGTATATTCTGACATTTTACATTAGTGAATTTTTAAGGATTGATTCTTAAATCTAAAAACTATAGTGACAAGACAAACTTCACATAATAAGAGAATGTTACAATCTAGTCAGTATGTGTTTATTTAGTTGGTGATTGTAATACAGCCGGGAATTATTGATGACGTGTTGCACGGCGTACTGAATAGATTACCATTATCTAAGACTATTAGTTTAATGTTGCGGATATAACATTCAGAGGTAAATTCTGAAGTTATCGTGCAATTCTGAAGCTTAAATGACCTCTTAGTTTAACGTTATAGAATTCTAATCGAATTATCAAACTGGTACAATGGAAGGATAGATTTGATTGTATTTAATTTTTGAAGGACGAGGCCAACCAAGACGGAAATTTCTAGTCCTTTAAAAGTGAATTCGTCTCTGTGAATATGTCTTATCATTGTACTATTGCAACAAGAAAAATAAAACTTCAATGTTTTCACTATATACAGCTGTAATATAAATGATGTCTCAGCTATCTGTGGCTTAGGACAGGCAAATGAAATTATAGGAATTACATAACAATATCATTCCTTTCGTCCGTGGCCGTAAGAAATCCCGCGCGGAGTGGTTCCGTGTCCCCAGTAATCCGTCCATTTGTACTGGCGGCCGTTGTGGTGTGTATTTTAACATAAATTTGCACTCAAGAGCCCGTGTTCGTTCGACAATGTTTTAGGTTGGATTACGCCACGAACATATTATTTAAATTCGTCGTTACTACGCACTTGAAATGTAGTTTGCGGGTTTACAACAAAGGGAGCTATTTAAAATCTACATACCTATATTTTTAGGCCAATTTGTACGAATGTATTCAGTAGATACTCTGTCTGTTTTTGTCTCGGTCGCGTATGCAATTCTTAAGACAGATAGTTGTCCATATATCAATTCATTAGAACAAACACGAATATACATTCAATTCATGAAAAACTGGATATTAAACGAGGCAGGACGCACGAGGCATCTATAATATATGAAGTGAAGTCAACAGAAAAATTAAGGGAATATTTTACATTCCTGGAGAAATGACAATCGCGTAAGAGACACGCACGCGGGGGCCGTCACATTTTTATTGACAACTATTACATAGCTTTTCTTCATTATCTTCTTCTAAAAGGTATCCCATTTTTAAGGTGGTTCCGGTTTTACCTAATTTTACAGTTTTATCTACTGGAACTTTTTTCAGACGCAGATGTATGTTAATCTTTTTCTACTTAATCTTTTTCTCTTTAAGACGAAAA
Organism: Parelbella ahira ahira; assembly: GCA_018244795.1. Taxonomy (NCBI): domain Eukaryota; kingdom Metazoa; phylum Arthropoda; class Insecta; order Lepidoptera; family Hesperiidae; genus Parelbella; species Parelbella ahira. Next base: position 2,754 of record DWME01006814.1, read on the forward strand.
AATATTTTTTAATTAGGCGATATTGAACGTTAACAAAGTTGTGAATGATGGGAAATACTGAAATAATTACTTATTGTAAAATCTGCATATTTGCTACATTATACAAAAATACGCATCCGTGTCCTAGTAAATGTCTATTACCATGTACCTACTTTCCTAGTGTACTGTGTTGTTTCATAATGACGCATTGTTAGTTCCGAGTACGTTCTAATTCCGTCATATTTAAAAACACTTGCGTGGTACTAATTTACGAGAACTTACATACAACATAGTTGTAAAAATATATCGCCTTGTTCTCTTTTTGAAACAATCACAAAAATAGACCATACAAATATCAGTTGGGTCAATGAACCCGCAAATATTGCGAAACTCTATGTGTATCCAAAATTTGTACGATTGTTTCGTACTCCTATCCCGATAATTTGTTCCTGGCGTACATCCAATTTTCTATACTACTCACAGTCTACCGTTAAAACGAAATGGAAGATGGGTGACATACGAATGACTGTCTTGCATTTGCTGAGATACCATTCAACATTAAAATGTCGAGGAACACTTAATCTCTCTTTTAATTGTAATAAAAATAACATAAAAAATATTATAAAAATGAACACTTACATAAAATATTTACTTACCTAATTTGTAAATTTGAAATATAAAACTTTTAAGATGAGAAAGTCTTATGAAATTTTAGTAAAAATCTCGTCAACAATGCTTGCGTCAAAAACAAATGATCTGCCTTATAGTCAAGGACCTCCGACACGGTTTATTATGATAAATATATATTTTTTTACAACCGAGATAAAGGACAATTTATCGCTTGAGATCCAATTTGTCGTACTCATCTCGCTTGAGTGTTCCCGTTTCTATGAAACTTGAGCTGAATAGTTTGACATTTTGGTCCTCGTACAAGACGTCATTACAATAAAATGAAACCATTCATTCACTTGCCGTTTAGACTTTTTATTAATTTGTAAATTTAACGACATGTATGACACCAGTATTCCATGGAACTTCTAATTCCATAATAAAAGCTTCTGAAAAACAGAATAAAAAACATCTCCAGTTCTGGTTAGCATCAAGAATAATGGATATCAAGATGAGAAAGAGTGAGAAGATGTATAAATTCCCGTGTCAGTCGCTAGTCAGACTTTGGTCTCAGAAATACATGGACTGAATTAAAATTTCCTAACAAAATACACATTATTTTGTTTTAATAATATTATCTTAATATGAATTAACAATCTCATAATACTTCTGAAAACTATTCTGTATATAACTATTTTATATTATATCTTATTATACTAGTAATCCTAAGAAATCCTTGACACGAAACAGAATAACCTCAATTCCATTTGCGAAGTTACAAATTCTTCCCGCAAATAAAGGCTTCAATTGTCACAGTCGAATTAAAAAAGTCTCAGAACATCGTTAAAATTGGTGTGAACGGAATTGATATAATACTTTAAAAGTAGTTTAACTTCATGGCTGTAATTCCTATGGGGGTAAGCAGAGCACTGTAGTACAGTCCCACGTTTTACCAGTTACGTTTATGTTCCACAATGGAATGGTGATAAGTCTATTGTCATACACTGAACACAGATAATAATTATAATTTCTATTTCTATGCTTCTTAATATAATTATTACGTGTCATCATATATACGTATCAATGTTATATAAGCGCTATATAGTTAATTACATGTCGTTTAACAATTTCCAATTATCGAATAATTCATCGCTACTCAGAAATATGTGACTAATAATTCCTGGACAAAGTTTCTCGCTAAATCCACTGTACTGTGAAATTTTCAAGTTCAATACCGTAAGAAAGAATATTTTTTACGTTAGTCACCAAACTGTGGGATAACAAAAGGGTTTGACGAAATCGATCTTACGAAAACCCTGAGACAGACCGTTTGCGTCTACGTTATGTTCGCGTCAGGCTTTTCAATTTCGTTCGTGACAAAACAACACTGACTGATTTCACAAAAAACATCCGTACTATCTGAGTATCCGTAATATCTCGTGTTATAAATAATTATAAACGTGGCCTGGACGTTTGGTATTTAGGTAAAGAATAAGTCATCAGAAAAAATATAGCTACACTTATGTCATATTTCTAAACTGTATCATGTATCTAAATTGTATCATGTATCCAAACAGTATCATGCATCTCAACTGTATCATTTATCCAGACTGTATCATGTGTGTAAAATGTATCCTGTATTTAATAACAAATTGGCATTTGTTAATGTATCATTAATGTTAAATACGTCACAAATATATGTAAGTACTTATAACACACATACATAGGTGACTTAAACACGTGTCACGTCTGGTTACTACTGACTACTGGATAAATATACCCTTTGAATAATTCGGTGACATTAAGCGTAATTAACCACTTAGTAAGCACAACAATCCTTTGAAATTCCTCAGCAAAATAAATACATGTGTACGTATTCCGAAGCTTTCAGCTACGAAGCGACTGAAATAATGGAAGCCAAAATTAATTACGTACCTGAAAGTGAAAATAGAAGTATATACATATATTTGATTTTTTGTGATACCAACCTGGAATCTCAAAAAAACTAATTACCAAAGGTTTGTTTTAAGTACAACTACCCATGAATGGGTAACCAATAGATACTGGCAAGTATTTAAAATCTTTAGACTTCAGTTTCGTAAACAATAAAAATAGTGATAGTGATAGTTCGCCCCCTAACTTGCAACGTGGTCAATTATTAATGAAGCGGTCTGCTAAACTTAGTTGACTTTCCTAATATTCATTAATTAAATCACAATTACATTCAAAGTTCATTACAAAAGGGAAACACGTTGATGTGGATCGTTAGCTCTCTAATAAAAAAAGTTGCGACCTAATCTGAGGAAGTTAAGCACGTGGTAATGATGTGGAGAGCCAATAAAACTTAATGCAAGGGTGTAAAACAAACCTTGAATGTTCATTAATTAACTTTAACGATACATACTATATATACATTACTGAAATGTTTATTGTGCTTAGTTCGTATTTCACTGAAATCCACTGTAGTGTGCACAGACCTTACTAAATGATTAATGAAAAGTCGCTTCAGACGTTCGTAATTCTGACGCTGTGGCAGTTCGTAAATGACCCGGTTGTTATCATTAGGTAACAGTCGTTGATAATAGCAAATGATTTTGATGGCTATGAGTTTTTGACAGGACACCAATAACTCATATTTTGGTACTGTACTGATTCCGAAAGACGAATCGTGGGAAGTGGCCCACTTGTTACAATACCCGCACTCAACAGATGAGCGAATTTTTTGTATTATTCGAAGTGGTAATAGTGGAAGAGGAAAATAGCAGAATCGTGTCATGACAGTAGCTAGTGGAAATCTTTAGTCCCTTACTACCCCTATGGGAAATATGCGTAACATTATATATGTACATATGTAAAAATATTCGCGTTTTATGGTGTCGCAGTTGATGGAGAAAATGTTCCAGTCGCGAGATATCCAGTCAAAATATTTCCTTATTAACTTTTTCTTACATAGCCAACATTTTATATTCGGAACGCGAACAGTTTTCTTTGGGTTAATAACTACTAAAACTATATGAGTCGCATGATTAATCAACTTAATATATTGTACTAAAAGAGAACAAACAGGAAACTCTGACAAATTCTCTTTGAAAACCATCGCTGTGCGTATTTTTCTGCAGAGGAGTATATGGTATGCCGTAGGTGTGACAAAACGATGCGTCTATGAACAAACGTAAATTTATTTATCATGCAGATGTACAAAATACAGTATTGTTATCTATCCAACGCTAAGGTTTCTTTATGTCTAGGCGTAAATAATGATTTTACTATTTAATTTCTCGTGAATATACACATGATTATATGTATACATATGTATGGACTTGACTCGGGTCCATTTTATATAAATATTATATAATAGTCTTGAGTGATATGTGTCCAAAACCATCTCATTTTTCTAATCTTTAAATAGACATATCGTATGTGGCTTGGGATCATTCAATTCCTAATTGTTCTAAACGAATGAGTCGTTTGTGAATAAAACGTGTGTAAATAAAATGTGTTATAAACCTTGTGAAACTTCGTGGCTTCACAAAATAAATTTTACTTTTAATAAATTATGTTATAAATTAAATTATGTTTTTAGCGAAGCCTATTTAACGTAATTGTATTATACAATTGAACTAGTCATTCAGTTCTAAATATTATATCTGCAGTCTATTACAATGGAATTCTACATAGCGCATCGTTCTTCGTTCATCTCAAATTCTTCCAAAAATCGTTCGCTTAAATCATTTCAATCACATCCCTCATTTGAACATTTCAATCATTTACCGCTTAGCTCTAGTCGTTCATTGCACTTTCTTAATCTCAAGTCGTTCACTCATCGCTCATCTAATGTCGTTCATTGCACATAGCTCATTTTAAGTCTGTCTTTACACATCTCATCTTGTTTACTACAACCTCGTTAATGGAACATCGTAAGCACTACATCAACTGACGCCAGAGTGATTGTGCATAAATGTGTCGTTTTCATCCTTTCCCATAATATCACGTACAACTTTAAGTGCTTCGGTGCACTAATGTTCTAAGTCGATCTTAGTCTTAGCTTAGTATCAGTCTTTGCTCATCTGTTAAATATACTTTTGACCTGATATTTTGGGTTACTTTCGATAAGTCCAAACAATCCTCATTCAATTGACGAAAATGAAATTGGACGCGTTTGTTTGTCTATTCATCGCCCAAAGAGAAATAAACGGGTTTTCACGAAATTTTGACTATTCTAGTAAATACATTGATACATATATATGTAATCATGTGTATAAATACTCACGAAACATTTATAGGAATTAGTTAGAGGAACGTAGCAAGGAAAGTCCTTACAAGCTCGAGATAGAATAGAACTAGTAAGTGTTGCCAGAATTCGTAATAAGTTCCGTTTGTTGACAGAAACGAGTTCGCATACTTCTTTATACGACATTTTATTGCTTGTATCATTGATATTATTTCGTCTTGTCTTCGTAACAGATTGTCTTACTGATTTTCTTTTATCGGCGCGTGACTCTATCTTCAATATGAAGAACCGGTATTACCGATACAATTATAACTGTTGTCCGCAGTTTCGCTCGTTCTCCCATCAAATAGAGGGAATATCCCGTCGGAGTTATCATCGAAACTGGTTAAATTCGGTACAGTAATTTTTGTAATGACTGAATAAGCACTTGAACCCAAAATCCAAAATCTAACGTTTGGTCTATGTTAATCATAGAGCTCCAAGCAATTGTTGTAATTAAAAATTGCACGTACCTACAGATATTGTACCGAATTTCAAGAAATAACAATAGACTGGGTTTGTACTCAGACACGAATGTTGCGTTTCTTAATAAGGAATAAGGATTATTCATATTATTATGTTACATAATTTCATTTTAAATTATTTAGAAATTTAAATTTGAATATTCATTTTGTCATTGGTCGAGTGGTTCCAAAGCGCGATGGTCGATCGAGAAGTCCTGGGTTCGGATCCCGGTTCAGGTGCTATCGGATTTTTCTAATGTAGATCCTTTAGTAGTGACTCTGACTCTGGGATTATGTCTGGTTGTGTATGGTCATAGGCTCACCGCCTATTCCACAGTGGGACTCAAACGTAACTGGTGAAATGTGGTAGTGTAATACAGACTGCTCTGCCTACTCCTTTGGGGATTACAGACGTCATGATACGTAACAGGTTCGAAGGAATATTTATTCAGTGCAAATAAATATGTATATTCTACTCTATATTAATTTGTTTTGATGGAACATATAATACATATTTACATAGAGATCTGCCAAAGGAATAAATTGGCATTATAAAAGGGGAAGTGTAAAGAAGTATAAATATTTCATCAAATATCTATGTAGCAACCCGTATTCCGTCTTCTTTGAACCTTGAAAAATAAATATATCGAATAACCTTACCTGATACCTATATTTATTTGTTATTTTTACCGAAACTAAAAAGAAACCACGGATACTGGGTCCAAGCGTGGTTCCGTCACGGATCATTCAGATAATTATAACACCCATCTTAGATAACAAGAGTTGCCGTTAGAAGATCTTACAAATTGTTGCAAACACGGAGTTAAGTAAATGAGTTTTATCAGCGAATCAGGACGCCTCGTGAGATACAAACACAGTTACAGAATTACACAGTTTGTGAGTAAACAGTCTCAGTGTCTGTTCGATAAAATATAATCGTCTTCTTCGCTACATTCGTAGAAGTGAGGACTGTCAGTTGTATCGTTTGCTCTAGATTTTCTTGAGATGTCCGCATTTAGAAGAATTTTTTTTTACTTACATAAATCTTACATATTGAAAATATGCGTCGTTGGCATTGATTAAAATTTATAACTTCTCTCGTATTGCACTTATATTCATTACATAAGCATTTATGAGTATACGTACAAACATATGATGAAACAAAATTGTATTAAAGATCGATGCAGTTACAAAATAAGTTAAATGTTATAAAAAAAAAGTAACATCACACCTGTAATTCCCGAAGGGGTAGGCAGAGATGTGTAGTACACTCCCACGTTTCTGTAGTTACGTTTAAGTCCCATGGAATAAGTGTTGAGCCTATTGCCATCAGACACAATTCCATATTCCCAGTAACATTTAGAAATTCTAAATAAGAAACATCCTATTGTACCCGACCCGGGATTTGGACCCAGGACCTCTCGATCAGCAGTTGCGCTTGCAAGCACTCGACAAACGAGGCAGTGAACAATATTACTATTTAATGATTCATCATCCTTGTAGCAATTAATTAATACCATTTTTAATAGAGTCATTATGCAATACGAGTACGTAGAGATGTTGTATGTACATATTATACATATGTGCATTAGTCGTACTACGTTACCTGCTATATTATACGATAGAGGTAACCGTATATTAGGAAGTTAGTTCAGAAAACTCAATTAAAACGCTTAGAACATGTTGCCGTGAACTTTACCGTGGCTCAGTTATTAGATACTTAATGTACACATAAATATACTAATATATTTGCGCAGTATATAATGAATTGTACATATGTAAAACATTAGTCACAACTAGCGACTCACTACGGGAGAACATTTGATGTCTTTCCATACTTTTCTTTTTTATGTAACTATTTAGTTGAATCACCAAAAGGTCATGTGACCGTCACACGATAATTTTGGTAGCTATGTCTATTCTTTTTAACTTTTTTCGCTGTTTACGACAACTGCTTTAACAGGAAATGAAAACATCGTGAAGAATCTGCACACTGTTTCATAATGATAGGAGACCCGTCTCTAATAGTGGAACGATAACAAAGTTGCTGATGGAAGAATGACTTCTATCTATCGATGAACTGCTGAAGTCAATATAAGATGAAATGCGAGGAAAGATGAAGATGCGGGGAAATCCTTTTGCAAGGTTATTACTCATTTAATATGTATAACCGGCCGTGGTTGCGACGACCAACCAATCGAGTAGACAGTTTCCATGACAAGCCGTATCGATTCACTAAAGATTTATATAGATGTGCAAAAATAAAATTTTATATTTTTCATTTCTAGCCCTCGAGAGGCTTAAAAAATTAATTAAATATGCACGAAAGTTTTCGGGTTTCCTTAATTATAAAACTGCCAATGACAATTAATAAGCACTGAAAAAAAAAACATTCAAAGGTAACTGAAAGAAGATAAACGAAGCGGTCTTTAACATAATGATTGCCAGCGGGTTGCGAATTCCTTAACAGTTTTTACCCCTTACAATTACATAAGTTAATGCTTACTCTCCGCTATCGCTTGCTGACTAATATGGTTTGAAGGGGTAACTGTTTAAATGACTATGTAAATAAACTATGTATAAAGGGGGGAGTGGGGGGTGTTATGTAAGTAAGTGATAGAGGTTTGATGCTTACGGAAGTCTACTGACCGCCGAGAACATTACCCCTTCAATTTTTTACAAGCCTCTTAGCAGTACCAATTGTATTTCCATATTTATATCCCGGAATAATACCTACTCAGATAAAGCCGCATATTTATATATTTTTTGGTAGAATTTTATACCCATTGGTGTTAATAGGCAGGTGTATGTAAGCTGTAAACCTCTAAAATCAGCGTGGTTGCGGACCCTATTAGTACTACGACGTATTAAAAAAACTTCCGCTTATCTATAAACTGGATTAAAGTGCTAAAACCATTTAATTATTCCTAAAGATAGTTATCATACTCATCATACCGCCCTTCGACGCGTATCAAAGTTAAACAGTCTCGTGTAAACAGAGCTCAATAAGGACCCTTGAGGTTTTCACCCTTGCAAGTAACTTAGCATAATTTTACTTAGGCAGCGTGTAGTTTGACTTCGCAGAATTCAATATGATACTGCGACCAACTAAGATCTTGTAGTAGTCCCTGTCACTTTCAAATACATAAGGCCCTTCATAAGTTTTTTACCTAAGGCCATTAAGTTTCTTCTTTGTATGTTTTCCATGCGTTAAAATAGACATATTCTAATTTTTGGAAGTAAAATAACAAATCATTTAAAAAAGTTACACATTTCGGTTCTGCTTTTAACCCTCGGTCGGCAAAAGCATTATTGAGCTTTTCGAACTCGAAATTGTCAGTAAGTTGCTCGGAGTTTGGATTTGTATCCGGTGTAAGAATAACTACCCTGTCTACCTCTTCGGAGCATACGCATAATTCTACGTGGTGTTATCTAATATAAAAAAGTGCGAAAATGCCGACCATATTTTCTTACCTCTTCTTTTTGCGTCTCGTTATTACATAGGTAACGTTAATATACAGTTATTTAAAAGGAGTAATTGCCAATTAAACAAAATATATGTAGGTACACGACGCTTTAAGGTATTCTGCTCCTTTATTGATTAAATTATGGCATAAAATACAGGCGGCAAAAGGATGTCTCACTTATTAGAAGGTTCTAAAACGTTCTATTTAAAGTTTTACAAACTTTACACATACCAAGGTTTTAAAGTGTTGTCTATAAATTTCAACGAAACCTATTGTGGTAATGTTATTGCTAAGAAAGCACTACCCATCTTCATCATCATCATTAGCCTACTCCCGTCTACTGCTGGAGATAGGTCTCTCCTCAGCACGCCACAGAGCTCGATTTTCATCTCTTAGCATCCAACTGCTGCCGGCCACTTCGCGTATTATTTGGTAATAATTACTAAGAAAGCTGTGTACTCAATTCGATATAAAATCAGTTTTAAATTTGCATGAAATGTTTGTAAGTAATATACTCCACATTTATACACGTATTTCCAATAACTTCATGAATACGTTCTGAAAGCATTCATACATATAATATTCACAAAGTGGTCATCAGTACGAATATAAATGTGGATAAAAATGCAAATTAATCGTGCGTTATCAATTCAACGACAAATGAATTTTATCCATTCTTTCATTTAAAATTAACCAGTTCGCACACTAGTGGGTATTAATCACCTATTTTTAAAATACGCTAATAAAATTCTACAAACTAACACGCGTTGAATATTTAACAACATCTCAACTTTATTGAGAGCGAAACTTTTTTAGTGTAGACCATTCGTCTGCAGGTAACTGACGTTGGCCAGCTGTTCCATCAGGTTCTACGACATTACAGCTTAAGAACCACCCATAATATCTAAGCAATGACACGTTTATGTTATTCTAGAAGTATGCTATAAAAAATGGTATGACGAATAGATGAGGTGGTAATGTCTTTTATCTTTTAAAACCAATTTTTTTGGTTTTCTTGCTCCAAATAACAGTCTAACGATAATAATATAATGGGACAACTGACATTAATCCATATGATCTCAAACCATAGACTGCTACTATGATGTTACAACTGATAAAAATAGTACATCTTTAAATACATATATTCAATTACAAGAACATATTTCACTCCTTCCATAAATTTTCATTATTCAATTCGCCCTCTATTACAGTCCTATTATAAAGGTGCCATAAAAATGGGTATAATTAAAAAAATGTCAGATATTTTGTAGTCAACACATAAATATTACTTTTGGTTCGAACCCACAACCTCTGACTCAATGGTCACGAATCAATGAACCACTGAGCCCGTCAATGAAAAGCAAATATGTTTAACTATTGTCGTACAACAACAGCGGATCTCATTAAACCGGTTCAAAGATACAAAATCGTAAATTTTATTAATATAAGCCTACCGTGGCCATTTTGATGTAGTATAAATATAAATCGGTACAAAAACACAACTCACAGCTGTTAGAGCGAACATCGTAAATGTAAAATGAAAATAAATTTTCACATGTACATTTAATGTACCGAAATAACTAACTAAATACATACATGACATGTGTGTATGTTTGTACACACATATGATTATGTGTGGGTATGTGTGCTTGTAGTAGACTAAATAGCTTTTTTGCGTAAATAC
>DWME01006815.1:0-13225 GCA_018244795.1 Parelbella ahira ahira
CGGGAAGCCACGCTACCGATGCCGCGCGGCAATCGAACGAGGCCACGCACACCGCGGGCGACGCGGCTCCTCCCGCGCCCCGCCTCCGCCCTCGTGGCGTCCCTTCATAAAATATAACGTACCAACCTACATACTAAATCACTTTATAATCTAGGAATCTCTTATTCCACACCTCGAACACTGGAATACCGAACTGAGGGCTCTCTATCCTAATTAACAATATTATGGACAAAAAATTACAGGCCGGTTTTTTGATGTTCGCCTCGCTATCGCAGCGCAGCAACCGTCGCGCTCTCTTTATCAGTCGTCGAGGGAGCGGGCGGCGGGCGCGCGATGTGCACGAGATAATGGCAAAATTGTGATGTTTTTCTAATAAAGTTGTCGCGCGCAATGCGAACGCGCCTCGTCTACGGCAGCGGTTACTAGCCATGTGGTGAACACTGCGACACCGCTTCGGATCCCTAGATAATTTAGTTGTCGCTTCATTTAATTCAATCCATGTACAATTCGGTATAAAATTTTATTATTGTTCCGGAAGCTAGCGTCGAAGTGAAAAGTAACCAAAAACGACGAAGTGTGTGGGTGTGGATGTGTTCGGACAAAAACATACCGTGTACCTGAATGCAAAAATCACACTATTTTACATTACTGATTATAAAATCTCAGGTTTCACTTACGCTAAATATGTACACACAAACTCTCATCGACAACAAGAAAATGAAGAATTGAGCTTTGTGACTTAAAACGCTTATTCTATATTAGTACAGCCATTCCGGTTTATTACTATATTTTGTTACAACAAATAAGACACTATTGCATAGAAAAATATCACAACTTCACCATTCGGGCTAACAGGTAAATACAGAGTGAATTCACTTAGAATAAGTTTACTTTCGAAAACACATTTGTACATTTCATGACAAAATTCAACAGCATTCTACTAAGTCTTATATTATTTTGATTGTCGCAGCGAGCCGTGAAACGTAAGATACATACATGGGTACCTAACTTTTAACATTGTGTAAAATTGAAAATTCTGCATTCTGAAATTAAGACTTAATTACATTTTTTTTGTCATTTAAATAGAACTGCACCCGTTTTAGGTGGGAGTGATGTCGGCCCCGCTTGTTCCCAACTGGCGGCACCGGGTGTCGGGGGCTGTGCGGAGCTGGCGAACAGTTGAGGCGAGGCGAGGCCGCGCCAGTCCGGGCGTCACGTGCACTAATAATTTCACTGTGACATTGTCCTTATAAAAAGCACGAGAAGTATTACGCATCGTCTTCTTCCTCTTCGCCTAATATCTCCTCTTCAACTTCCTCATCTGTAAACAAAACGCAAGAGTTGAAATTTATTTGGTATAACCTGGCCGTCTGAAGAACAGACATACATAATATATACAATTTACTAGAAGTTAGAGGATTTTGCTAACCAGTAGTAAAACAACACAGCACAATATTTTTTGTCACTGGAGCCAATAACACTGGCGTTATACTGATAGTGTTGACATTAGGTATAATCATGAGGAAAATTACTTAATATAAATCATTTAACTTTAGCAATACATACATACATGCGTATTTTTACATGTGGAAAAATTCCTAGAAATATTAAGTTAATCTTTACGCGCCCTAAGCTTTACAAAGCACAAAAGAAATGTCGGCTGCGTAACATACATGCCTTTGGTAATCAATGCTTCATATCAAATTTACAGTTTCGATGTCTGAATCGTTCCTTTAAAAGATACCTTCCTTTTGTGCCAATTCAATATACTTCGTGTACTTGCTGATATTTAACAATAAAATTCTTAATTTCCTCCTGGTATTATTGTATTTTGATACTTATCACAACTACAATGCACTAGTAGCTGACCGCAGAAAAAATACTACGAATGTACTATTTACCGGGCTATAATAAACTATGTATAAAATAAGCAGAAATAGTATTTGACATTCGTATGTGTTAAAAGGTGAGTAAAAAAATACAATGTACTATTTACCAGGTTATTTGTATCAATTGTGCCCCTCGACCCTAACAAACTATCCATCAACTACAAAATAAGCAGAAAATTTGACATTCGTATGTGTTAAAAGGCGCGAATTAAAGAAACATGGCAGAGAGGTGCCGACTTATTTCGATGTTGGAAACTTAACGTGTAAACACGACAAATAGAGTCAAAGGAATAAATAAACTGCTATAGACAATTGAGAGTACTATAAAAAATCTACTCTAGACATAAATCGAATAATTCAGCCGATATACTAAAAAACGCCGTAGACTGAGGTAAGGGGACAAAACTGATAAAATTACTGACTTTGCCGGCAACAGGCTCCGGCTTACGTATTACTGGCGAAACCGCAAGTAACTAAACTACATCCGATCAAGTTTACAGGTCGTTGGTGTCGTTATACATACTAACGCGAGCTAGGAGGCAAAAACGACGAACACTTCACTTCCTTACTATACGAATTATCCGTTAACACCAATTATAAATCTGACCTCATATTATTGTGCAGTATAGAAACGATACGTATTTAAAGATAAATTAGGTTAATGCAAACAAATGTATTCCAACGTACTGCAGTGTGATTTTAATATATTAAAATACGTAATCTCTAGTACATGTATCTCTTCTCTATGCCAACCACTGACGTGCAACGTTAGTTTGAAGATGACAAACAATAATGCGCGATACACCCACACATAAAAACAATGAAACATCCTTATCAATAAAAATACATACTATGAAGTTTTAAAGGCAGTGAACGCGGAGTCTTATATGTAATCATTACAATTTGGGTCTGTATGTCATAAACATAATAAGAAAAAAAATTTCAACTAATTCAGGCTTCTAGACCAAATATACACGGCGTTCAAGCAGCGTGAATAAAAATACTAGAGAAATTTATACAAATAGGTCAATACGGCGCGTTTCCACTTGCGCCTTGCAGTACATTTAAAGGCGAAGCGGCAAGCTTCGCCATCTAGCGACAATTAGTCTGGTTTGTACGGTTGATAACTCTAAAGCTATGGAGACTGTTTTGCCTAAGAATTACCATAAAAAGGATAAAAAATATATGTAATAACTACTAGTGACAAACTAGATAATTTTAAAAAAGAAACCTTAATCATTTGGTTTTTTAGTTTACGACATTCGCATTTTTTGACTAGTTACCGATGAAAGGGCACGCATAAGCGGATGTCGGGTACCGTACGCGCAGTACAAAATTGTGGGGGCTAGACGCGTGTCGCACGAGGATGCGCTGCGTACGGGCGGATCTTAGCACTTAGTACCGCTTGCAACGACTAGCCGAGCGCGCGGCGACCGAGTGCGTCTCGGCCGCTGACGCTATCACTCACCGTAGGTACCCATTAACGATGCCAATGACTGAAATGGTCTACGATATCGTCGTATTCATCATACGGACAGTCACATTCGTAGACCCACTAAGATTACGACAACTTATCATTATCACGTTATCAGAATGTCGCGACAGGGTTCACCCATCCAGACACTTGTTTGTATTGTGGATTTGTAGATTTATACTTGGCAAAATTTTGTTTTATTCGTCTGTTATTTTTAACAGAAAGTGGAAACGCGTGTCGCCCAAATGAATTTGTAGCATAGGATACTTTGAGAGCTTGTTTAAATACTGTTGTCTAAACTATACACACGTTTAATAAATAATAATTTTTTCATTCATAACGCACCCAACCGTCAGTTTTGGCGCACTCGCCCTTTATTTAATACTGTGGAACCACCGACACGCATGCCGAATGCAATTCACGTCATAATATTCCGCGCCAACTTTTTATACTAATGAATATTTATAAAACAAAAATTACAGTGTAATTTTTGAATTTAACTGTACAGATCCCCTTCGACCACATATAGTCAGCATTTTTTTACAAGAATTAAACAGCCAAAAATAACTTTAAATGTAAACCAAAAAATACAAACCACTCTCACCTTCGAGATCGTCATCCTCTCCTTCTCCTAACTCCTCATCATCTTCGTCTCCTTCTTCCCCCTCAACTTCCTCGTCATCGTCTTCCTCGCCCTCACCTTCCCCTTCAAAGTCTTCTTCGTCACTGTGCGTTTCATCTTCACCACCTCCGCCGTTTTCTTCCTTTCGCGCCTTTTTCGCTTCTGTTGCTTTTTCCTAGATATTAAAATAATAAACAAATATAAATGGCGGGAAATTACACACACGTTTTTGTAACCAACAAATACAGTGAAAGAATACAGTGGTGTGAATTGTAGTAAAACCCAATCAATCAAGTAATAACTGGCTGTATGCCAATTACAGTTTTTATTTTATGCTACAACCGTCGAGTGTTGACAACGGTTTACGGACATCGTCGAAAGAGGGGAAGTGCGCAGAGCTATGGCTTACGTGCAAGATAATGAAGCGCAGGTGACAAGGATTCGTAACAATAAAGAAGCGTGGGTTATTAGCGCGGGGAAAAGAGACGAACACAGCCCGGTGCCGGTACCGTACGGCTTATTTTGCCGTGGCAATTCCAACGGAAGAGTATCACCACGCATAACGTGAAATTTTCCGTAGTGCAGAATTCACATTTATATAAAACCGCCAAAACGACGATATTACTATTGTGCTCTTGTATTAAAGAAACAAAGAAACCATGAGAATTACCGTCTGGTATGTAAGGCCGTTTACAAGTATGTAACTGTACACGCCATGGGTTTGTAGAGTGAATTTAGGTTACTTCGAGGGAAAGAGAAAGCTTATAACACGAGTCGATATCGAACTGTTTTCAGGATTCCCGCCTATTTATGCCCTCAATACCAGAATGTCATTATTTATTAGCCTAGGCACTATTAGAACAAAGGAAATACGAATTATATACAAACCACCTACATACAAATAATGCCGGGTCATTGACTACTCTCTGCAGCCATTAGCTACCAAAATAAAAGCACAATTGTGCAAACGGCGGCACTGTTGTTCCACTTCATAGAATACTCGTATTTCGTAGGTATTGAGAAATGAATTCGCATATATTATGATAAAATTACTTTACTCGGCGTACGTCGCATTCTATGACAGTCCAATACCTACATTGACATTCGCTCGCCGGCCATGTTACCGTCTAGCGTCACGCTACCATGAATGTAAGCCGGACTCAAGTCAGTCAAAAATAGCTAACGATACGCAATAAAATCAATAATAAGAACACCAGAGAGCGTATTAGAACGTGTCTGCAACATTATTTGTAATAACCATATCAACGAGGACATGAGCGTACGTTCCCGCGCCATGTTTTTTTTTCTGCCAAGGTCATGCCTCCATATCGAAAACGGGTAAACAAAGCTAGAAATCGCTAAGTATATAAATTTATATTACAGCGCACTACAGGAATACTCAAATCCTATGATAGACATGGTATAGTAATACTGACTCATCGATTACCTCATGCACGCTAAAATGTGAACTCGTCAGAAATGACGTCCAAAAATACGCCGGTTACGGTGTTTCTTACTCGGACGATTTGATCTAGTAAACCACGTGGAGATTGCGAATGAACAGGGAAAAATGAATTGTAGAATGTTTAAGCGTTCAATAAAATGGCGAGACTAAAATGAATACATCTATGTTTGACATGTGCACTCACCTCTGCTGCCCTTTTGGCTCCTTTTAGGTCACTTTTCGTGTCTCCCTTTTTCTCGTCGCCGACCTTGTCCACGGCCACTTCACTGTTATTTTCATTGGTGCTCATGATTGATCTGATTTTGAATTAATTACTAGGATTATTCAATGCTAAGTAGGTATACGGTTGCCCCAAACCGACGCGCGACTGACTGATCGAGTGAACGGGCGGGCGCGATGGAGATGAGTTTGAAAACGAAGATGGCGCGGGCTTCCACACGCCTCGTATCTGATTGGTCGAGAGCGTCCGCCATTAACAAGCTATAAGCAGCATGTGGGTAATATTTTTTGGAATCTAATTTAAGCGTTGTGGTGTAAAATAGCATAAAATTGTTTATAATCGTTTTAAATGATATTATTTACAAAGCATTGTTGTTTAACTTGATCCCAAGAGGACAGTTTATAAGAAAATAATAAAAGAATAGACCTGTTGGCGTTAGTGGTACGCAATTTATGCAATAGATAGCGCTCTAGTAGAAAGTAAAAAGAGCGGGAAACTGAAAAGTTTCGACGTTGTTTGCTAAACTTGTGATACAATCTTGAATTAATTTACAATAGGTTCCTACATTATTTGCGATTTGCCGTTTTGCATACTTAACGTAAAAATAATAATATAGCATTCAACTTGTTAAGTGTAATAATATGGTACATATTAATTTTGTTAGCTATATTTCGTTATTTCCTAATTCTTTGAATTCTAAGTAAATTATTATTTCACATTTACATACGACGTTAGATGTTACTCGACGTCAACATGTTATGTCGAATTTCCTTTTTATCACCTAACCCTAGGGATTAATAATATTTGGTACGAATTTAAGGATTTCGTATTTATTTAAATTTATTTGGTACCGATTGGCTCGAAAATTTAAATCATATTTGCTATAAAGTGATAATTTACTCGTCAGTATATTTATTATGTTTCGGGAGAAATCTTTAAACGGTACACTAATGTCCTGGAAGATTTATGAAGTTATGTAGGATTTTTATCGCACCATGCATGTACCTCGTATTAAGTACGATTGTTATCTACCCACTGAAAGCTAATTTGTCGCTAAACGTTCGTGATATATTTTTTACGTTTTTCTTTGCAGGCCAATTAATTCGGGCATTACCTAGTCCTTATTTATTCATGAGCGCTGTCGTTTACAACAGTCCGAGACTTACACGTAAGTTTGGCTGTTTACACGCACTAAGGCCACTTCAATTTTTTTAATTATAATTCTCATTAGCCTGTATTAACT
The DNA here is from genome assembly GCA_018244795.1 of Parelbella ahira ahira. Taxonomy (NCBI): domain Eukaryota; kingdom Metazoa; phylum Arthropoda; class Insecta; order Lepidoptera; family Hesperiidae; genus Parelbella; species Parelbella ahira. Next base: position 6,914 of record DWME01006815.1, read on the forward strand.
CACTGTGTTAAAAAATTGTATTAAAATTTCTCATGGATGGTCAAATTTAAACTATGGTGCTGAACCACTGTTTATTAAAAATTACGTGTTAAAAACGGTGTTTTCTTCGAAATCCAACGTTCGCCAACAACAAGAAATAACCCTCATCAAATAATCCATATATGTTAAATACTTAATTTAGAATAAAGTATTATGAGTTTACAAATATAAAGTTGTAAATATTTGGCTTAAATTTATTTATTAGATCAATAAACTTATATATCATGTGTCCGAATTGGGCTTAACGCGTTCAAAATCGCTAAGAAAAAAAAAGTGGCTTTATGGCACTGTGATAACATGTAAATTGCATTAATATTTATGCATAAACTGGGGTTACGAAGTGTAATATACAAAAACAAAACAGCATTACTACTGTTTCAGAAAAGTAGATACCGATACAAAAAATCTTTATCGTAACTTGATCATCAAGTTTATTATTATATTTATATACTTATGCTAGGAAAATCAATAGCATCAGAGTATGACTTGCCATTGAACATTTGCTTTTTATAATCGATAGTTCAGATCCGAAGTCTTCCATTTTAGCGCCTCGTCCAAAAATGTAACAGTTATTCTAGTCCTTGATCGTATTGACCATTGTAAATAAGTTTCCTCACGAAGCTAGACTTGAGCACTGCGCTGAAAAGTATAAAAAAGCGTTCCGGATAAACTAGCGCTTTTCCCTGTGCGCACTTCGGAACTGAACGTCTCTCACCATATTTTAATTCTAATATAGATAGATATTGAACTTACGCTATAACATATGACTTTTGTTTGCCAGCATTAACTAACGCTTCCTTTATGGTACCAGAGATTGAAATATCTACATATTATACTGTTATATGTATAATATATTGTTATTAAAATTTAAACAAAACTAATAAAATAAATATGACAAACAACTATGCACCTTTTATATAAGAAAGGATAGGAAATGTAAGCTTTACATTTAGAAAAACACGTAAAATTAAATTGCCCGCATTATATAATAGGGCGTTTATTACTATTATTTACAAACTAACATTTTTCACACAACAAAATGAAACTGGAAAGCCTGACTTTTTTTGGTAAATCATTATTATATCAGAATTACGAGTATAAATTCGTAATAAAATGATAAGTATTTTTAACGTTACTTCATTATGAACATTAACTACAAAGCCTTTTCAAAATAGGAATATAACTTATGGATTATCAAAATGTCAACATGAATTTAAAATTAAGTGTGTACCAACATTGTTTAATATTACCGAAATATTTTGCAGCCTATGAAGTGGATCCATTACATTTAACAAATGTTAAATTAGGATTGGCCTAACAATACATATATCCGAGAGATTTCTGTGCATCACAGAAATAGTACTAATATGTGACACAAGCATAAATAGTTACTCCTGTTTTGAAAATAACTTTCTGTGATGAAACTATTTATACATAACAATGAAACATTTTTTAATATTACATTTTTCACATTAACAAGCTTGCATATCGATTCTATGAATGATGTAATTCTTCTAATATAAATGTAATTGTATTTAAACCTATTTCGAATATCATACTTTACTAATAAACAATTAAATTCTTCCACTCCATGAGATGTTCTCTGGGTAGGTATATAAGTGAGAACAAGAATTTATATATTTTAATTTACCTACAAATCTCAGAGGATTTCACAAATATATCACAGGCGTTATGCAGGATGTCCCAAAGTAACAGTACAAAGCTTACAGGGTTGTGCAAGAAAATCCAGTCATATACATATATACATAATATTAAGAGCAGTGTTTATTAAAGAATTAAGGAATTTTATTCAGGCATTGTTCCCGTATTACCGTAGCTATATGGTGTGTAATTAATCCAAGTTTTATGCATATGGCTTCACACGAATCAACCAATTTTTCGTATATTGTACTAAGATAAGATCAGAAACAATTTTAGTACGTCAAATGGAATCTTACTCTTATTTTACATTTGTATATTTTGGTGACAAAAGCTGCTTCATCATTTGCATAAGAAATATTTTAAACTTACAAATAAAATAATTCAGGAAATAAATTTTCACCACCTCACAAGCTTTCGATTTTTATATTTGAGACATCATGTATACGACATTTTATATTATTTTAAAACAACTGTAACCAACACGTACATTTATAAATCCAAACAAATAAAGAAAATCTATGACTCACATAAATCAGTTTAGTTATCTAAGAGATATTAACTATAGAAACAGATAATATACATAGAATAAAATGTGTGTATGCTTGATATTTATTACTAGTAGCCAAAACATATTTCTATTAAAATGTGTGGCTAACTATGTGGATGATAGAAAAGCTTTTTTGCAAGATAATATGAGAGCGAGGTAGCTCGGCTTGACACCAACACATCAAATTTAGAGCAAAGCCATACCAAATGATGGTAAAAAGAACAAAATGGGATGACAGATGTTTAGTTTAAATTTTATACTTTATTTAAACTGAAGCATAAAGTAATGAGCTAAAAAGCTGATAGAGATGTACCATGCCAAATTTGACTTAAGTATGTTTGATATAAACAACTATAGTCACACAAATTTTAATTTAGTTGAAAACATTGTTGTATAAATACCACAAAATAAATCTAACTGGAATTTTACAAAAAAAATTTGAAAAAGTTATGGAATTCTACATATGTATTATATATTGTAGTTCAATTTGTGTTATTAAGTGGTATCAAGCGAGTTAATCCCTCTCCAATGTAATTTTGTCCTAACCTCGTGCGGCTTGCAATCACTCTCGGTGAAAGAAAAATTAGGGCAACATCGGGAAGTTTACAGGAACATGAATTCTGGATCAACTAATTCCTAGACGCAAGTACTAGTATAGGTAGGAAATTCTATCTCTATTCTTGGAGTGGTGACTTGCACCTTCTCAATTTATAGCTGCAGCCATGTACGCTACTCGTTCTGTTAAAATGCACAGGTAGTATTGCCGTAAGCATTAGTTTTCAAGTAGAACAATCTAGAACGCACATTCTCGCTAACAAGAGCATGCATTCTAGAATAGACTACTTCCAATATGTATTATGGTTCGATTTGAGATTAGATTCAATTCAAGAACGCAAGGATCGAAATCCCCAACGCTTAAAGGTTGCAAAGTATCGATCCTAGGAGGAGCGACACATGAATACAATATGATATCGGTCAAGTTGGCAAGTGTGTATAAGTGCAGCCGGGCGTGGAGGAGCGGGCGGCTAGAAGGTGGTGCAGACGTTCCCCTCGAACTCGATGTTGCCGCCGAAGGGCCCGTCGGCGTGGTCGTCGTGCTCGGCGCGCTCGGCGTGGCCGCCGCGCTCGCCGCGCTCGCCGCGCTCGCCGCGCCACGCGCTGTACAGCGTGGGCAGGAAGTCGCTGAACAGCGGCCGCCGCGCCTTCACGCCGTTCTCGCGCACCACCTGCCGGCACGTGCGCGCTACCGTTACTCCAACTCGGTGCCGCATGCCGGCCAATCCTATTTGCCACTTGGCGTATTATCTAGGCAAACTGAGCACAATTGAAATACCACTCGATATGCGATAGGTGCGAGTGACCAGTCGCTTTGATTTGTTGAATCGATTGAACGGTCCTAGCGCGTCTAGCTACGGACTAGCGGACCGTAGACGAGCAGCGATCGGATCCTCGGCCCGCATGCCCGACTTGGAAATTATCGGCAAAAACTTTCTTCCACAATAGACTTATGGGAGACCGATATCCAACAATGCACTGAGACAGGCTAATGGTAATGAAAAAAAAACGTTATTTATATGGGTACATATATGTTTTTTAAAACTAATTTAAACAGTTTGCTCAACATGAGAGCACCTTTCGGTTGGATAAAAGATACTGTCAGCAATTACTGCCATCAAAAAATTTGTTCAACCGATTATCTATCTATACTCCTAATAAATCTGTAGAGAGGTCAATTCTGTACATGAAATATATTTCCAAAATAACTATCACGGGGTGATTAGGGATCCATTCTGATGCCAAAAATGCAATCAGTAAAATGTTTGTCTGTCTGTCTGTCTGTATAACCTGTATAACCGTTATAGAAACAAAAACTACTCGACGGATTTTAACGAAACTTAGTACAATTATTTTTCATACTCCTGAGCTGGTTATAGTAGGTATACTTTTCATCACGCTACAATCAATAGGATTTTCCGGGCAGGACGACGTCTGCCGGGTCCGCTAGTTTGAAATAAAACACACCGATTATTAAAATTTGTTTGTATATAGGTATTACCTACTATCCACAGCCCTAATATGAAAATGACGGTACCGATGTCATTGTGATAAAACCGAAATTAAATGTACCTTTCATAATGTTTTTTTAATAAATATTGTACACATTTCAGTAAGTTTTCTAAAATATTCAACGTCTACACATATATGTGCATAGTGAACCTGCAACCCAAAAACCTCCAGTGAGCTTCTAAACAAAACAAATGACACTTTTCCAACTTTCCAATAGTCCTACTTTTGCCGGAAGACAAAAGATAAAACGGGGACACAAGACATAAGCTCAGGAAAAAGCTATAGAGGCTTTAAAAATATTGTCACAATGAGAGTGTGTTTTAGTGAGAATTTTTCAAATTTTATATGTTTTTTATTCGAAGTAAGTTAACTAGTAGCTGATAAATTATACACATCTGTAGTATCTAGTAATTTTGTATTAATGATAAAAAAATGTATTAAAAATAGATTTTTAAAATTTTATAATACAACAAACATTTGACTTCATGACATGTTTTCTGGAAAGAACATGGTGAAAATGTACTTACTTTTAATAACCATAACATTCGATTATTTTAAATTGTTTGAATTCGATTGTTGTAATTTGTAGATATTGTTAATGAATTAACTTCTAACATGTGATTAATAAAAACTAGAGAAAATGAACTAACACATTTTGTACAGTTACAACCCAACTTGATTACGAAATTGACTTGCATTACTCGTTTTAATAAGAATTCCTAGAATCAAGATCAGCGCGCCACTCGGGAACAATATAACGCTCCAATCTCCATAAAAGCCTTCTTCAGGCTGCCAAAACATGCAGATGAGCTACAAAAACAGTTAGTCCCGATGAAAAATTCAAGACCTACGGAGAAAATATGAGGCGTCACGGTTAGTGGACTCCCACCAAATCAGGTATAGGCAGGCCAGTTTTAAAAGTAAATAGCATGACCTATTTAATTACTGCCAATTAGACTGGCTCTTTTTTGATTACAAGAATTTGTTCAACTTAAGTCTGGAATTAATATTGAAAAAGAGATAAGAATGATAAATTTAATATAAATGTATGTAATAAATATATTTATAATACATCGTTGATCGGTCCAAGCAAAAGTGACACTGATTAAACCATGTCGGTCAAAGCACTGACAAACGTTGGATGAAAAGTCGTTTAATGAGAGATCACTTTATCCACATATTGTTCTGGTGACCCGGCAGAAACTGTGGGAAACTGCTGAATTCAGAACGTTTAGAAACAGATGGAGTAGGAGCGTGGAATAAAGGAATGTTCTGATGAGTATGAGCTGATGAATTGAAGGTATTTATGAAATACGCACAACTTAGATACATTTCTATAAAGAAAACGTGACTTGGTCTTTTTAATACTTACAAGACTATTTAAAAGACCTGCATAGAGACGAAGTTTTGACTTTGAATTCACATACTTTGACACTCCAGACAAAAATGTGGGATATGTTGTGAGACCTGTTAAACAAAGACTTAAATACAAAATCGCTAGCGTGTAAACAAATAACTTATAAGATTACAAAAAATAAAAGGAAACAATATACACAACACAAACTTCAACTATTACATAGCGAGAATTGTGAATTTTTTAACCAAAACTGTTAACGACACTTAGCGTTTGAGGAATAAATGAAAGTCCATTGAGCATTTCGCGAAGAACGGGCCCAGATGGGCGGGTACTGACGCGTCTAATGGTATTTGTCGAATCGGAGATTCTCAGGATCTGAATTATACCGACGGTTCTATAGTAGAGAAATATATTACCGTGTCGAGGTAAAACTATTGCAGGAAATGGACGGAAGGGAATTTTGAATTCTACGATCAAGAATTTAATAGAACGATGCGCGTTCATAACTGTTGCCGTCGTCGGTATAATTATTTAGAATGAGTAATTATTTCTATAAGCGATGGTTTCCAAATTATTCTCACAAAAGATTGCCGTTTCAATAGGTACCTGTTGAGGCAAATTTATTGTGTACTAACGAATC
>DWME01006816.1:0-13224 GCA_018244795.1 Parelbella ahira ahira
CCATCGCCATCGCCATCGCCATCGCCATCGCCATCGCCATCGCCATCGCCATCGCCATCGCCATCGCCATCGCCATCATCATCATCATCATCATCATCATCATCATCATAATCATCATAATCATCATCAGCCTATTTCATTCTACTGCTGGACATAAGCCTCCCCCCAATGAGCGCCATTGTGCCCTGTCCTGCTCGGCTTGTCGTATCCAATCTCTGCCTGCAGCATTTCACGCACCGTCTTAGGCTTACCATATTATATGAGACGTATCTGTAACTTATCTGTGAAAATAATAGAAGTGATTACATCATGTCGCCAATATACTTAAGACAAGTGGCTATTGGCTGTGGTGAATACTTAATAGCCTTAATAGTACTTCGTACGGCGATTGGCCGGTTATTGTGTGTAATGAATGTAATGGATCGGATAATGTTTTCTTTTATTTATTAATTTTCTTCGATCTCTTTGTAGTTCCACTGTGAGACACTGAGTTTTTTCTCTGAATGGGAGGGTTAAGGATATAGTCTGCCAAATTGGCCAAGTTCGGGTTGGCAGACTTCACACGCCTTAGAGAACATTTTTTTTGCTGTTCGATTTGGTAAAGTAATTATAGTAGAAATTTTAAATTTGCTTGTATTTTTGTCTTTAAAATATTATGTGTTCTGTAGCTGAGCGAGTTTGCTCTTAATGAGCTTCAATTATGAAAACCTTACGAGAAATAAAAGCTTTAATATTATTTAACGAGGTTACGTTTCCTCCTAAGAAATTTTCATATCTCGGTCACGGGATTTTTAATTCAGTTGCGTAATATTTTCAAACCCAACATTTCGAGACTAATTGTGTTTCAAATAGTTAATTCAGAACTTACATAACGCTGTAGGTACATAAAATTTTAGAGTATAGAGTGTATTGCGGTCACTAACATTTCTATTTGTGTGGCACTTGTATTTGGAAGTGATTATTATACATAGATTAAAAAAGAAAAATATGTCGCGTATTTACGTAAGGTTTGTTACTGTAAAATTAACAAAAGTGAAAATTACATTACACTAAAATTAAACATGACGAAGGTACCTACGTTTAATTTTCACTTTCATCCTTTTGTATGTAAACTGTTTGTTTCTGATTGAGGTTTAATTACATTAAAATAGAAATCCGTCTTCGTCATTGAAAGACGAACAATGGCTCCATAGTAATAGGTACCTAATGGCCTCGTAGCAATTTCCCATGACTATTAATGACTGTCAGTATCAAACAGAGTTTCACTGAGGAAATTATTTTCCTATTAGAATACGGGACAACACGAAATAACGTCATTATTAAGTTAAATTAGTTTCCAGACCCTCCCTCCCTTGACCGGAATCGTAGAAATCAAGGTTGCGAATTAGGGGTAACGTGGAATTTGAATTAACAAAGAATTTATACAATTTCATTCGTCAAGAGTAAAGTTACGTACTAGCACGAACAAAATTGTTTCTTACGCGGTCATCACTCTGAATAGTGTTTTATGTATTTATATACTAAATTATATTTATTATGTTAGCTATGATCCGTTCCCTGCTCTTGACGTAGGTAAAAAATGGACTTGATTTTTTGCGATTTAATATTCAGTTCCATAATTTCATAGCTCTCAGTAGATTCTAATAATATTTATTTACCAGCAATCTCCTTATCTGCTTCGAGAAATTAATATTCGAGAACACTTTACTTTTGCTTGCATTAAAACTGAAATACTTCGAACAACAATTTCGTTACGTAAAAGAAAAGAATATAAAGCGTATCCCACCACTTCAGTCGTGCAAAGTTACTTCTCGACAACCGACGTACCCACCGACGACTAAATATCAAAATATTTATTGAACTGTTACAAAATTAAAAATTATACAAGTTAACATTACAACCTTTCATTCATGTCAAATTCACTCTCATACATTACAACCGCCCCGCGAGCTGCTGAAATGTCAAATCGATTAACAAATCGCGCGCATCGCTCTTGATACCAGCATTCGTGCCATGTTCCAAATTCTCTTATGCAACGCCCCTTGCGCAAATGTCGCCGATGTCAACCGGTTGTGCCTCCTGCCTCATGTCGCGCCTGTTCAGGGTGCATACTGTTCGCTACAATTGTGAAATTCCTAATCGCAACGAATATCATTCGTTCCATGTTCACTCACTTAATAGAGTCGGGTTGAGATTCGAGTTCGAGATACAATCCAATGTACAAATGTAAGAACATCACACGTAATAACATAACATCACGCCTGTATTTACCCGAAAGGGTGGGCAGAGACGCTTAGTACACCTTATGATTCAGCAGTAATGTTATACGTTCCACCATGGAATGCAGGGTGAGTTTATTGAGCCTATGTGATGCAGGTGCTTTGAAGATGTATAAAGAACTATCTTGTGAAGTGTTAAGTGAGATCCAATCAGAAAATAGATTACATCCTCATCCCCCTGCTCCCGCTTTTAGATTGAATTTCTGTGTGCCGTGACACCGGACAAAAGCCGGTTAATGGGTCACGTTTTTCGTATAAAGGGGGATAGAACGTGATTCCGACGTGTTCTATTGCTGTCCTTTGGTTTTTATTCACTTGTAAAACTAGCCCTACAAGGACCACTCTTGAACCTCTTTATTTTTTGTTATTGTCCGTTTCCTGTTTATTTATTCCAAAGTCGACCTTCACTTCTCGGGGATAAGGGGTTTCACATTTAATATCTGCCAACTTGATATTTACAACGGTAATATATCTCGGACAGAATTCCCCATTTCGGACAAACGCTCCCCCATAGGATATATCCATATTGTCATCTCGAGTGTTTAATGATGGAGTGTGCCGTTAATAGGTAATTTACGTCACGGACGTCTTCATTGTCTTCGGGCACTAACGGGCCACCTCCCCTCTCTCTCTGGACGATGATGAATCACTCTGTTAATATATTTACTCGCGTTACTTGATGGAGACCGTCAAAGTGTCATACGAAGTATTGGCTCGAATATCCGATGTTATTATTACGGAAACGTTGCCAAAATTTTCTACAAAAGTTTCTACGAAAAATAATATGATAAAATATTGGTTATATGTAGATGCCTATTAGGAAAAAAAACAGGTATTTTTTTTTCGATTCAAATCTCCAGGGGATTTTGTTGCTCACGCGTGCTCTAGCCGGGACAGATTTTGCCTATTGTGGCCAATGACAATTCCGCCTGCGGTTATTCAAGGCCGCCCCGTCATTGTCCCGGGACGGAACGGGCCGCTCCCGTGTAGGCTGATTGTATGATTGGACACGACCATCCAATTATTGGGTATATGTCATTGTATATTTTCGAGGCGATAAAATTTTACATTGGAAGGTGTAGTAGTTATGTGGTTATACCAAATTATTTCCGCAGGGGACAATGGTACGTTGTCATATTTTGCTTAACAGATTATAGTCGAGATAACAACAGACACAAAATATATTCATAGCCTATAAAAACAAGTTGTAAGCGGCTTAAGACCGAGTATGCTGTTGTTTTCAAGTTGTCGATCAGGAATTGTTTATTTTTTGATAACTACCGATGCACTGCAATTCTTCATGTCGAATAGCAGGATATTCGCGATTCGTGTGGCCTAAATAACGCGCTGAGTCCATTCAGACGATCCCCCGCACCGTGCCGTTTACGCCGCGCCTTTGTAAAGGCATGATGTATGTGTTTGATAATAATTTCCTTGTTGAGGTGGGTCATGTCACAAGTCCCGTATTACAACAGACAATCTTGTGGCAGTAGCGTGCTTTGATCACTCTATGTAGAGCGTTCAGGTGTTCAGTAGTATGAATCATTTTTCGTTTCATCGTGGGTGGTATGGAGAAACTTGTCTCTTAAAAGATAGAAGTTCTCATGATTAGGGTTCGAGTGATACTATCTCTGCTTACCTGCGCATTGCTTATCGTTTGCGACGAAAAAAACCATTAAATAAACTATTGTGTCAACACTTCCATGATCAGCTTGTTTAATACAAACATCATTTTGACAGCTGTGAAAAAAGTGTAGGAAAAATTTCTTCACAGTCATTTCGTTCAAGCTTACTGATTTGTAACTCAAATTAAGTTCTAGTCACAACACGTTATCGTATCTATGAAAGACAATAACTTAACTGCAAATTGTGTAATGACCTAAGTTGTCTCTATCCTCTCGTCTGTCTCTATCTCTTCCCGTTGCACTGTATTCCGAGCGATGTTATCTCTGATGTGACAGCAGAATCGCTCGGCCCACACGGCCGGCCTACATTGTATGTATTATTTACACATTGTAACAGTCTCCAACTAGTTCTTACTTGTAACTCTGTCTGCCGACGTGATTCATATTGTTCGACTTGGCGAATTCTCAGACGACTGTTTAATCAAAACTGACGTTGATGTTAAAATTGCTCATATCTGCGTGTGCTTCAGTTATTTCTCCCTCTTTGTATGAATTCTTATTATTTTATATTTGTACGTATGTTTGCGTTCGTAACTGGTGAAATGCAAACGTTTTATTTCGTTTGCTCGACCAACAGTTCCCTAAACAGTTTCAATTGTTTGTATTAAAATATGTACATATTAAATATTACCTATGCTATCTGTTTCAGTCGACATCGAACGTATACGTTGTCCGGTTCACAATATTATTCTTGAAAAATTTTATGATACCATAAGGTACCATAGGTACTTTGTTACTTGTGCTATAAATACATATATTTACAAATATCATATGAGGGTTTAAATACCATTTAGTGTGTCTTACTTAACGTCGTCTATATAAGTATATTTCTATGTACATATTTAAGTATTTACAAATATGTTTCGCATTTACCCCCTTGTTACCAAAGCGCAGACTATCTAGTTTTGATGCGATGGCTGAAATGTGCACTTGACCCAAGATTATGTTAAGATTATGTGATCATCACGGCTGAACCATTGAATTTTTGCTGTGATTCTTTGAAACAGTAACTTTTGCACCGTTGCCAAACTGTCCATGGTACGCATGCCTTGAAGTATATTGCCTCAAACATTTTAGGTATTTGAGTCATTTTTTCCACGTTCAAACACCAGAGAGCTTATAAACGTCTCCAGCGCGTCGCATAGCGTTCTTTGTTGAGCCCCGCATGCATGGCAGCGCTCGTTAGAAGCGTCGCTTTGTGCGCGAAATTGCGCTCGCCTCCCTGGATTGTCATCAGCACGGAGCATTCAGAGTATCGGAGGTTTTTTCTTCCTTTACCCCATATGAATGTCAGCGTGCCGAGTTACTCGATAAAAAATAAACATTTACTTTTGTGTAACGCTTTTATTTTTCCTTTCTGATATTGTTAGATTGTGTTTTTGACATATTAAGCCCTAGTCGCAAATGAACGATATGTATTATTAATGTTTTGGAATTGAATTATAATATACTATAGAATCATAAAACATGGCACAGTCATGTTATTGCAGCAATCTATACATATTTATTAATTTGCCCCCTACTTTATTTTTACCTTGATCGCATACTTATGCGCGGCTTCCTCGAGAATTTATTTTGGAACGCGTGAAACAGATAAACAAATGCTTTTTTTATCTGCAGAAATCGTTTTTACAGGGCACCAATTCCACGTTCGATTTCCGGATAGAGTGCTTGCAGATCCTTTTAAAAACGAGAACCTACTCGTAGATACGCATCTACGTACGAAAATGTTAAGCTCCTTCGAAACGCAACGCACATGCAAGTATATTCATTACTGTTTTAAAATCTCATTGATCGGATTCATTTAATTGCAATCGTTAAATTGAATTGTCATTTTGAAAGTAATTGAGAGCGGCCAATGACGTCATTGTCGCTTAATCCAGTTACTTACTTTCGATTCTTTTTTTCTCTTTGAAAATGAATTCTGCACTTGTATATTGACATTAAATTATATTTGCGAACGAGGCCTCGTTATTTTTTCAATTCATAAGTGTATTACATTATTAATAAATTACACTTACCCGCATTTCAAATTGATTATGTTTAACATTAAATTGAATCACATTTTGAGTGTAATCGCATTACTGACACGTCGTGTTGATGCATATTAAATTGAAGCGAGCTGTGCGACTGGGTCGTGTTTATCGACCATCGTAAAAATTTGAGCTCATTAACATTACAGTCATCATCATCAGCATCAACCGTCTTATTGTTTCACTGTTGGCCACGGCTCTCTTCTCAGAATGAGAAGAAATGAGACCAAAATCTATCATGCCGGGTAATTGCCATCTGGTAAAATTACATGTTGTATAGAATTAAATATACAGAAGAAATGAAGATGAATGGACCTGTTAGTTAGACCCGCGATCACACCCCCTTCTAATCAGTTTGTTTCAATGATAGTTTAGGTTTATGGAAGAAATGATTATGCAGTCAGTAGCGGCGGCCGCTGCTGATATTAAGAATTTGATGTATATTTAATAGTAATCTAGTGTTGTGTGTTTGTGAATTAAAAAATGAAGTGAGTAACAGCTGCACATAATTGTAACTGTAAATGGGACTGTTTGATTTAGATTTAGTACACAATGAGTGAAAAGAACATAAAAGAGTTAAGAGAGAGCTGTCTCTCTCTTAACTCTTTTATGTTATGTACGAAGGATGAATTCTATTATAATAATGAAACAGATACATAGTTTTATTTAATGACGATCATATCATGTTGCTCCTATCGTAAATCCTGACCCGACGTACAATGTGTCACATCGGTTTATGCATTTATCATTGTTTGTCCCTGCTTATGCTTTTTGTGCATCGGAACTGATTACGTTCCACGTGTGGACGTTTAAAATGAAATTGAATTACGTCATGATTCAGCGCAATCACTGACGACATCGTCATCACACTGATTTTATTTCGTGCATGTTATTTGTTTTAATATCAGTTTTTCAATATCATTCGATGTTCGGAGTAATGTATCCTGAGCAGCTGCTTTATTTAAATCTAATTTTTTTTTCGTGCATTTGGACTTTTAATGAATTCATCTTTGATTTAAATGGGTTGGTTTGAAATATGGGACTGTCTTGTTGGTCACGTGGTTGCAAGCGCGACAGGTGAGCAAGTCCTGGGTTCCATCTACGAGTCTAGATTTGTGCCCAGTGTATAGTGACTTTACTTCAAGAAAATATAAGTGTTATATTATATATGAATTAAAATATGAATGAGCTTTAGGCAATATAGTCTGTAGTGCTTATAACGACATCAAAATCATTGTCCAAATGAACAAACAGATAAACAGACAATTTGACCGAAAAATGTTCTATAAGGATATTTCGCCCTGCGATTATTAATTTTTATAGATCATACGGAAATTTAACAATTAGTTTTTGAGTAATAATGTATAGAAGCCTTGTATTGTTGTCTTTATCAGATCAAGGAACAATTACAATTGTTGAGCTCGCTTTTTTAAGTCTTATGGTTTTCGGAGATTGTTTTCGTGTTAACGTCAATTTACTGTAATAGAAAAAGTTCTGTTTTCTTAATTGCTAAATCTTTTTAATAATTTACCACATTGAGTCTTATATTAAAATACTATCTAACATTTTTTTGCGCATACCGAAGTATCTCTCCATTATTCCTAATTTCATATATTGTCTTATGCGGCAAAGTAATTTTAAGGCAGATAATTAGTACAGTCAGTTTCTAGTTTTTCCATTCTTACTTAAACATTCACGGAGTTACGTTACCATCGGCTTTCACATTCGTTTACGACGTATTGAGAACTCTTCAAAGGTATTCCAGTCTTTAAAAGTGAGCGTTTATGTAACGAAATAAAGCGTTGGAAAGAAAGTGTAAATCTCCTTTGTTATGGTTAAGGTTTTTATATGCTTGAATGTGTGCTATTGAAACTTATCAATAGAATGTGTTGTTGACTAATGGATTTTATACCGTTGGAGCTAAACAAATAACGTTGCTTTATTGTCACTTCTTTCTTCTCCTTCTCTTTTATGGGTCTTGGTTTCCACAATTATATGTTGCCATTTCATCTGATCTCTAGACTCTCTGCAAGATGTACATCGTTATTGTAACAAGTAAAGATAAAATTTGCGTATTATTATGGAAAAAAAACTACGATTAGTTAGGAGTTTCGGAATATGTAACGTTGATGATGATGATGATGATGATAAAATTAACATTGCTTTGAATTGATAATATTCGCCTAATCTTACAATTATCTAACGATTACTTGACATCAATCGCAACAACGAAGAATCGCGTTCCCTACAAGTCCACTTAAAGACTCGCTACAAAAACGACTTTAACATTCAGTGAGCAAGCTCAATATGATACCCGCAATTTGGGACGTCGTTTAACCCTCGGCTAATGGGAAAAGTTTCATCGTCTTACCGCTCCCTACAACGTCTTGATCACGACGCTCCGCCAATGAATCGCTTACACCGAATACATTGTTTCGTACAAAACGCTGGTGGAGTGTCATTACCGGTGCTTTGGAAATATAAATTTCGTTGTACCTTACCCAATACATTTGTAAGTCGGTTTCGCTTAATGAACATTTGTTCTACTAAAAAAAAGATTTATAATAGTAAGATATTTGAATGTTTTTGATTCTAACAGGAACATTTGATATTGTGACACATTTATTTGTAATTCTTCGTTATCTTTTTTCAAGTATGGATCGTAAATTATAGTTTTATTTATATAGTTAATATAAAAGCGCTTTATTTATATATATATTCTAAAACCTTATTATTTTTTTATCGGCACTGCATTACGGGACCTGCACGGGGTAGACAGAGTGCGCCGAGTGCCCAGTATCCATATTCTTGCAGTCCTGACATGCTTTTTCTATATTCTACGCTCTTCATATAGTATATCTCCTCTTAATTGAAATGTCCAGTGCACACACATACACAAACACACACATACTAAAAGTCAGCAGCGAACTTGCGTCACTCTTAAATATTCACATTGTATTGTTTCTGTTTCAGGTAACTAAACCAACATCTCTATACAGTGAGCGCAGAGAGAAATAATTTTCCAAGGTTTGTTATGTATGTGAGTGTGTGTATGTAATACGTTTTAACTTGCCACTTGAATAAATTATGGCGTGTTTGTTTTCGCACCGGCTCCGCCACGTGTTTTTATAGAGTTTTTGATATCTTAAAACACAACCACCTACCGTATTATAAGTCGAGTTAAATATGTATTGTGTAGTAGTTGTCTCTCGCCTCTAAATCCTGCGTTCGCGCGCAAATCTTACTATCGTACGATCTGTTATCCTTTTATTTTATTTCTTTTAGGATTTCATAAAGTATAATATGTAGATAAGTATTACTCCTCTACCTATCTCTTCGGGGATTACACGCGTGTTGTTACGTTTTTTTATCTAATAGCATGTGTTCATTTCCAAGATTCAAGATAACCTAGGGCTTTTCAAACAAATCGTGAACCTACTAGGCAAGAATTTTATAAAACAGGCCAAGCCTTAGTTTTCCATCAGCCGCGATTGTGATCAAATGATAGCCTACACGAAGTAAAATAAAGTCTGTGCCAAATGTCAAATAGTCGCTTCACTAGATCTGATCTGAACTTAACACGTCAGACAACAATTACTTTGACATTAATTAATACATACATTTGTTTACCTCATGTTTTCTTTTATTTCAATCATCTGGGTTAGATTTCGTCTAGTTACGATTTCACCAGTGCACGGTTGGATTTCGTTTTAATTATTCTATGTTCAAATAGTCTTCTCTTATACTGTCAGTGTAACCGTATTAAGAGCGGTGTGCTTTGCGGCGAGGTGCTGCGTCGGAGACTTGTTTAGTTGGCGTACGGTAAATAGTTGCCGCGGCGATGACACGCTCGGTTGCTCGCCGGCGGGCGGCGGCCGCTTGTAAATCGTTCGCGTCTTCGTGCACCCGAATCTCTTATACTCCTTAGTTGTTTATTGTGTGTTTAGTTTGTATATTAACATTAACAGTTTTTTTTTGTAAAAAGAAGTCCGATGAAACGTGGGACTGTATTACACTCCTCCTTACCTACCCCTTCCGTGATATAGAGAAGTGATGTGTTTATGTTATGTTTTTCCGAAAACATTCTCAACTTAAAGGGCATTATTATTTAATCTGGTAATATGTGGACCCTATAAACGAAACTCCTTATGCCTTGAAGAGACCCGTGCGACTTGGGATTTTATACGATAGAATTTTTCATAGATTATATGTGGTTCGAACAGCAGTCCCAACATGGGGGCATAGCTTTCAAATTATTACAATCGTTTGTTTGTTAATTATATTAGTCTGTCGATATCATGTATTCGATGTCTATTTTCACTATACATATATTTAACAACAAATAGTACCTACCCACTTTGCGTACATCCTAAATTTATTTTAACTATTTATGTATAGACATAACTCCAGCCACGTTATGAAGGGATGGATGAATAGTTAATAATTAAATATAATTTTAAAGTACAACGAATCTTGGATCTCCGGTCAATGGAAATTCATTACAAAGAAGTACAGGTAGCTTGTTCCACTAGGTACCTACTGTTAATGTGTGTACGCTCGACAGCGGCCGACGCAACATCAACTTGCTGTAATCATCGGCGCTCAGAATCATGGACGCCGGAGCGCTGTCTGCCGGCGCTTTTTGGTTTCGTAGCCACTGAGCAATGTGCACCCCGCTGAAAGCATGCTTCGAGCAATATTCCTTGTTTACTGTAAAGCATTGTGATCTCCTTTTGCTTCCGTTTTAACGATCTTTTAGACGAGTCAGTGTTTTAAACTGAAAAGGAAATTTTGTAATACAGAATGCTCAGAAGGTATTTGAACTGTTTACGTTTATGCTTACATAGGAGTGATGGATGCTGAAAACGTTGGTTCTGTCTGCCTACCCCGTAAAACATTTCACGTGATAATATCACAATTGATCACTGATAATATCACGTTGGTTATCTGACTATTAATATCGGAACACTGAACAGTCAACATCAAATTAACTTTTCGCTTTTTTATCTCCCTCTTCAATTATTTATATTCGACTGTGTGGCAGACGCGACATCGTTTTAAACGTAACAAAAATATCCGTTCAATTTACTTTGCTTTTAATATTAAAGGAGAGGGTTTTGAGAGAGGTGTGACGTAACCATTGTCAAGTTTGTGGGCCGTGATGATTGATATGCGTTTAAGTATGACCGTTGGCCGCCCTGACTCATTCGGCTGGGACGACTGGTGCTCAGACTGTGACAACACCGCAAAGGTATTTCGGTGGCCACGTAATCGAGTTTATCTGCTGATTTGCATGTTACTTAATCGAGTAAATTTGTTAACTACCGACTTGCATATCAAGTGTATGTACTATACTAGCTGATTATATTCGTTTCATAATTCTCTCAGCTCAATCAAGCTTAGCTCAGTCAAGTGTAGTTAGTTGTGATATTAGGGAGTTGTTTTAAGTTACACATTTTCGGATCTAAATCGCTGTTATGTCATCGTTGTTTCAAATCAGTCCACAGTTTCAATGTTGAACGTTTGAAAAGCATACATAATGTTATATGTTTCTATAACGTTTTTTCTACTCATCAATATTGATATGCACACATTATTCCAAAATTCAAAGATTACTTTATTTTCGATGTCAAAGAATTCAATAAAGTTATTTAATTAATTAATTTTTCTTTGCTTAAATTATAGCGCCAGCACAACGCGTCTCAAATGCGAAACTTTCGACCAACCATCGCGAACATTATTACACGGCAGTGCGATTGCAACGTTGCTCTGTAAATTTATTCTCCGTGTAACAATAAAAGGAGTCTCATATCGTAACCATAGCAACGACTATTTGAGCCGCGAAGGAGCAAAACGAAAGGAGACGAACCAAAGGAAGAAAACAATGAGGGGGACAACAAATAGTGCACTTGCACTTTTATCCAATCTCTAAATTATCTTTTTTCTAATGAATTGTTTACATCCTTCGTATCCAGTGTTGCAAGTACCTGCTTGCCTAATATCGTTATATTTCGACAACCCGTTTCTGCCAATATACATAGTTTACATCTCAAACACCACGTTGAATTCGTTTTTTATTTAATTCTCTATTAATGAACTCAGTTGATTGTAAGTTAACTAACCAGTTCTGTTGCCAATACGGTGGCGAGCTGAGTCGTTGATCTTGTTCGGACACGTTTAGCCAGTTGCGACTATAATTGGAGCACTAAATCGTACAAAATAGGACATTCCAGCATGTTTCAGCGAGTTATGTTCAGTGATAGCTCAGTGGCTTACATATCAGTGTTACGCTTAAAGTTCCGGGATACGAATTCTAGCACGCATTTCCATATTTGAAGGGTTAAGTGGGTTTTTGAGATTAAATGTCACTTCTTGCAGCAACTGTACCTATATCAATGGTTTGCTATGAAGTGGAAATTTCTATGATCGGATTCGACCAGCGTGCCAAAATAAGTACAAGATTTTGCCACGCGTAGGTTAAAATCAATCACGTGTTAAATACGAGTTTTATTTAAATTAAAACTATTAATCCCAACATATAAATAAAATTCTCATACATAAAGTTCGTATACACATTTGTAAATAGTACGGAAACTTGATACAAAGAAGTATTTTAACTTACACACAAATTGTACAGTATACCGATGTTCTGGAACACAGAATATTGTATTGAATCGTCCCTGAGTTTCTGAAATGTAGTAATCGATACATTTCTATAACACAATTTTCAAAGCAGTTGTTTGATCCCAGCTCTTGTATTTTCTCATAATTAAATTCCATTAGATATTTTGATGACAGACAGATGGAGCAGGTCAAAGTTGTCAGAGCAACAACTCTCTTGTTTATTTTACATTAATGTTCTAGCTTTAAATTTAGTCATACCGATATGTCACTAGAGTGTTTTACGAGTACTTATCTAGTACAGTACGTACATAGTCTCAGAAACTGGTCTGCGCGAAAGCAGAATAATAAATGTGGAATAAGCACATCAGGTCTTTAAAGATAGAGATATTTTGCATTCAGCGCTCTCTGCTCACCCCGCAAGGTACCTGGCGTGACGCTATGATAATAATATGTAGGTACATATGTATGTAAGTGAGGAGTTCATAAAATGTTTCCGTATAACATCCACCGTTCGGCGTAAATCACGGTACTATTTTATCGTTGAAGAATTTCGTCTCGTAATAAAAATTTCCTCTCTTCAACGACTCCTTTTATTGGTCTCAC
>DWME01006817.1:0-13223 GCA_018244795.1 Parelbella ahira ahira
AACATATGCTGCGGGGCTAACTGCGAAACCTAACTATGGAGAATTCGTAAAGTAAATGAAGTATTAATTATTAACTTCTGAACTTTAATATACATTGTAAATAATTATTATTTATGTAAATAGAGATTGTAGTGTAGTTTTTACAATATAATTGCATGCTGCAAAGCTTTAACATATTTGGAGGGCTTAGTAACGAGGCCTTCATATAATAATCTTATTCTACATAATATACTATGTTCGGATAATATCGGCTTACAATTTTAGAATGGTAACATATCCAGATAATTAATATTATTTGTATGCAGTATATAGGCAATAATCTTAGGCTTTATATACGAAATTGAATGTAGCACATTAGAAAGGTGTTATAAATGTAGGTATGTAATTGATTTTACAGTATTATTGACATTATTATTATGTCGTTGCGCCAAGTTTAAGTGCCAAAGTGGGCAGATAGAGAGCACCGAATAAAATAAAAAAAATGGATATATAAATATATACAATACAAAAACGTTGGAAAATCGTAAAGAAATAAAAAGATTATTTGCAACTGTTCTATGAAGGTTGACTAAAAATACCCGGAAGAGGAACATTTGCTTATTCAACAACATTTCCAAATTCGAATTCCGTATGGAACATTACAAAATATGCATTTTCATTCTGCGGCATCGTAGCACTGGTATTATTATTATAACAAAAGCCCACACGAGCCGAAATGTAACCTGTCACCCGCATTGTCGTATCTCGGAACACTTTCTGTGGATGGCTAAGTAAGCTAACAGTCGCGGAGTAATCGTGTGTATCTCGCACAGTTCGGAAAATATTTCCGTTCCAATAAACATTTGCGCTGCGTTGCTTGCTTGTTCTAACAAATTTGAAAAAAGAATCATCGTCTACCTTACGCAAACTGCAGATTTTTCACTACTTAATGTCAAAAGGCCACGGTAATTCAGCACCGATCAGGTTGCCACAGTTAAGAAACCGTCATAAAGGGCATCAAGTACTAACATAATATCATAGTCAATACTGTTATTTTCTTGTTTTATGGATTGGTAGGTAGATTGGGACCTCGTTCTAACATCCGTGTTCCTCATTACCGTCTCGTTGACAGGGACAGGATTTTCTGCCCCTTTCTCTCGTTGAACGTATTCTGTGGATGAATTATATCATTAAATCTTGCTGCGAAATTTTTTATATTTATAACGTCACCCCAAGTTCCATAAATGGTAGGCAGAGAACACTGCCAAATATCTTTATTTCCCGACTTCACGTTCTTCTATATTCAACCGTCTATGTACACGCCCGACGGTTTCGTAGACTGTGAAACGATATAGGAAATAAATCAGAGCTAGATGAAAAAATAGCCGACAGCTACTTAGAGTCTAAAAATGAATAAGTTTTAATGTATACTTAGCTATGGTAAGAGTAGCAATGGTTGCCTAGAAAGAAGTGGAGACCAATGCAAAATATGGCACTACCGGTTAACAGTTTAAGAGCCAATCGCGCGTCACTCAACATCGCAGCGAACTGACAATACGTCAAAACGTCACTGTCAGGCTTCCCGCGATATTCACATACCGTTTCGCATCGAGGTGTTCTACGGGACTTATAATGTCAAAAGATACTACACATAAGTGCGGTACCAACAACTGTAGTATAATTCTAATAAAAGCTATTGCCTTACATGATTTAAGTATTTTTTACATGATGATTATATTTATATAACGATGGAAACATTATTTAGCAGCAGAAAAGTATGAATAAAATTCTTATCATTACTTTTTTTGTATATTTATAACTGCATATAGATATATTATACAGTGTGCTTAGACAGACACAAACTCTTACAGAATTATAGAAAGTAACCCCGTAATTCTTAAATATACAAGTGGCGTATTCTTAAATATTATGTCAATGGCCACTGCCTAATGTTCTTTGGCTGTAAACCAAAAGGGGTGAATACAATAAGACGACATAAATATAAACGAGAGCCCTTTACTCGAATGAACGAAACGATTCACAAAAATACAAACGAACAAAAATGTTGTTGTAACTTTTGTTTAACTTTCCACGCTTGTTAATATGTTAACGTTTCATGGGACTTTTTACAAAAATCCAAAATGCGTTATTAATTATTATTGCTTAACGAAGTTATCTGACTAGCTTACACGATGTAATTATTATTCTTTGTATTGTTATGGGCATACAAATATCCTTTGATACGAGCGTAGATTGATATCACACCTTTCCCATGCGAGGCATTAGGCTGAATATTTATCGGCACAGCCGCGATGCATTATGCATGATACGTGGTTGCACTAGCTCCGTCCACGCTGCGCCGCGCGGCGTCTCGGTCAGCGCTCACCCGAATTCCAATGGATACAATAATGTTGATAACTGTTTTAATATGCCTAATTAACCACCAACAATCCAATTGTTTCCACGGGGTTATTACGTTTATTGTCCATTTAGTTTTTAAACGGATTTTGGGAATGACTAGATGTATCATGCTGATGATAATGATGACGATATTTTTAAGCGAATTTTAAAATTTGTAGTCTCCTGTCTTGATGGTCTATCCGCAAGAATGACCGGGGGTTGTGGATACAATTTTCACCCCAAACAAATATTTGTATTATTAGTACAAGAGTTTGTTCTGTGTCTGTGCATAAAAATATTTGTATAAGTGTATTATATTCTTATGTACATATGAACATGTTTAACGGTCTGGTAACCGTACAACAGGCTTCATCTAGTTTGAGATCAAACGATGGTCTGTGGGGTTTCATGACACTAATTCATAAAAACAATATTTCTATACTTATAAAAGTGCAGTTACGCTTATTAAGTTTTTGCGGTCCGAGAACATTTGATAGGAGAATTGTATATTCACAAACATGTCCGCGTTTCCGAAACACCTTACTCAATAGACATTTCTTATAACATGCCCCTGTTACAGCGTCGACTGATGGGGGTTTTTAATCACGTTGGATATATTTAAGGATAACTCTTGGGATGGATTTCTCGGCGCACATAATTGAAAATCTAGTGAGAATTTGCCTTTCCAGATAAAAAGACGAGTGACCAGCATTTCTTAACCTGACAGAACTTGCTATTGGAGCATAGAATTATATAAAAAAGATTATTTTATCTCAATAATACCATGGACAGTTAGATTTAGGCCTCTCCCAGTAGTTTATATGTACAAGACACGTGTCTGGAAGGACCAGACTAGTTAAAAAGCAGCAAAAGAACAGGTGACAGTCAAAAATGGTACTTCTGGCCATACACATCTGCAACCGACCTCGAATAGCATTATTGTCCGATATTTTTCTAAGAATTTCTACTTGTGAAAAGTATGCGAGTATCTATAAGTGCTAAAGATAGAACTTTCTCGGCCCAAAACATTTACAGAGCGTGGATGTGACCTAATTGTGAGTAATGTCGAACACGATTTACACATCAAATGATTCTGTCGAAACCATTTAGTGGGTGCTGTGTAATGCTTTGAAGAGAAATTTGATCCTTTCACAACTCACCGGCAATAAAGCGTCTTGCAGGCTAGATAACGAATAACTAGATAAAATCTAGAAAAGTTTTGTTAAAATTGGTGGATAGTCGGAGGATACGATATCAGATAAACAAAAGTATTAAAACTGAGATTTCGGTCGTTGCGTACTTTGAAAGCATTATGAAATTAAGTTTGTCAAAATGTATTTAACACACATTCTGGACGATTCAGTTGCCGTTTTAATATATGAATAGATAATAATTATGTGGAAATAAACGTGGAATGTGTTAGAACAACAAAATAATTAAACAGTCGTTTGCATGTTTGCAAATACGAAACACCAATTTGCGGAGCAAACATTTGTGGATACAATTATTCTCTTTAGCGGAATAGACTAGTGTTCTGTAGAGCTGAGCTCACACGGCGGAGACGTCACATACATTCTGTACGATACCTCTGTCTGTTTATAATAGTCTCTATATAAACATTTCACCAGAAACTAATTATTCAATTGAAACAAGATTTAACGTGAGCCATTCTTACTGGGGTAGTGCGAATTGGTCACAAGTTACTTACTTTACCTACTTTATTTGTACTCTCATTCTTAAAAAAATAAGTAAATTATTTTCAGAACCGAATGACCGTTCTGGTCATTCCTTTAGAAAGTTCCAGTAAATTAAGTCTATTATTATTAAATATTAATAGGGACACCTAAGTTTATTTGTTCTTACGATGTAATCTTATTATAAGCGTCATTCAAAAGGTTTTTTGTTTGTTCTAAGCATTTGTTGACAAAAGAGTAGTGCCTGAAATTAATTTTAAACACCTGAGTAATAAATAATGCATTACTGTACTCCTGCCATATATAAGCATATGTACATATACATAGATACATACAAAGGGTAAACCCGTATAAAATTAGGTACCGGGGTAAAAGCAGGACCCGCAAGCATCTTGCGAAATTGTTTCTAATTTCTGCCACCATCGTGGTCACGTGACGGCACTGTGTTGCTGCACTTATCATCAGTTTCGTAGGTAAACGGCCGAACACATGAAAATTATTCGTTTTATTTTATATTATGAAACATTGATCTAATTTTTTACTGGTTTTGAAAGATTCTACAAAACGATGTGTGACAGATAGTACCTACCCAAGTAGTACTTACTCACATTTATTTTATTGATACGAGTTTATCGAGTACTGTTTTGAGTGTAGGTAAAATTACTTTGGTTAGTTTTTATGTATGATAATGTTGATAAGACATAAATCTGTTGATAATTTGAAGACAATTTACAAGCATTATTTTAAAGCGTAGCAAATGAATCCTTACGAATGAAAGTTTCACTTTCAAGGCAATTTTATGTAGATACACCTTGCCTTTTACAGCATGTCCTTTGAACGCATATGTTAGGATATAATGTAATGTTAAAATAATTAGGCACGATGCACGAGTACGTGCCGGTACTGCGGAGGAAAATAGGTGTATACCTGCATAATGTGGTTTTTATATTAATACCACACGACAAAATAACTATAAATACTGTTTATTCTGTAATACAGTCAATTATCCATCCGCCGTCTATTTTAAATGACCCACAGTTGAGACCGTGAGGCTCAACTGATACTGAATAAACCAGTACCTAATCATATTTCGCGTTCGTTCTTGTTAAAAGACTTGTTCTTGATATCTCAAGCCTTGGTACTTAAACCTAATTTGAGCTTCAAGACGGTTTAAAAATGCTGGCTGATGGAGTGATACCTGTTATATCAAGAGCTCGGGCTGAAATGGTTCATTTCTTAAGTTTTCGTTAATTGCTTTTGAAAGTAACATTATATAAGGCTAATTAAATTCATCGAAGCTGATTGTTTTTCGTTTGGTTTCAAATGTCAGACCCAGTATCACTATATTTTGAGTTACGACAGAGCAATGTTGTCCGAAGTTTGATCCTTTTAAACCTTTCTATAGTCACGTCAATTCTTCTACGGGGCAGGCAGAGAACATCGAATGTCAAAGGTACGTCCGTAGAGACGTTAAATGTTTTTTGTCATGTATTTTATCTTCATATGAGCACGCTTCTCTGCGAGACTTTTGACTTTTAAATATTACACAATGCTATTGCTATTCCAGTAACGTTGGATTATTTTATTAAATTGAATATTTTGCATAATATTATGATTTCGAGTAAATGTTTACGGATTTCGAGCGTAAACTGACTTTTATTCGTGTTACATTCTGAACAAAATTTGCAATGTGAATTTGGAAAGTTTGTATGAAATTCTTCTTCAGGAATTTTGTTCGATTTGCTTCATGCGATGTTGCTTCATTGCACAAATACTAAAGTATATCAATCTTTTTCATCGATGTAAACATTTATAAATAAAAGTAACTTTTTTCAATAATGTATACATAAATTTATATTACAAATTTTAATTCCATGTAAGCTTCTTGCTAACAAGAATTCGTTAATAAAGTCCAACTTCCTCTTACATTTATAAGAGACAAAATAAATATCCTTTTGTTTAGATTTTAAAAGCGTCGTACGTTCCACGTAAGTTGTACTTAGCTCGCGAAGTACCTTTAACCTTTACTTAAGGTAAAAGTTGTATAGCAAAAGGGCTACAAGGAGGGATCCGCGAAAATGCCTCATGTAATTATCTAGATAATTCGCGGTGCAGTGACCACTTCATAACCCCATTAAATATAGCGTAATACAATATATTAACAGGACCTAAGCTTTAAGAGCAATAACAGTATTTGTACTCTATTAACGGATAAAACGAGAGCGATAATGTGTTCGACTGAATAAATTCTCAGACGAATACCACAGCTACCAACATACATAAGGAATTAGGTATTTTTAATGTTATATATAATTCAATTGAATTGTCCGTTCAAGTTACCTTTACCATGCTCACCTTCCCGTTTTGCCTATAATCTCCAAAATGTTGGCTTCCTTCATTCAATTGCATAACTACAGTCATATCTTGTCACATACTAGTTAATAGTGTGTAAACACCCTTAGCATAAGCCGAGCTAATCTTGTAGCTTTGTTTAGAAGACTTCCAGATCAAGTTTCACGAACAATATCCATGTTGCAACTTCGCTCGATTATTTACGTACCTATCTATATTGTTATTATCCCGAAAGTTGGGTAGTGTTAATGCACGGCTTTAGATAACGCGTTGTTAATATAACGCTGAAATATTATGGTAGAAAATACCTAGTGTCCTTTTAGAGCGAGGTATGATGATTATGAAAAGGAATTACAAAGTTATATTTTCCGGGTAGTGCGGCCGGAGAGCAAAACGATTGCCCCGCGCCCTTCCGTCAGTGCTCCCAATCCCGTACCAGCCCTAAATTCCATTACATCAATACAATTGCGTGTGTTGAATCAAAATGCGCGTAAATTTATTAATTGAACACACTGAAACATTACAAATATTTTCACAGTAGAATTTTATTGTCACGAAAAATAATTAATGTAAATATACCACACAAAGGGTCGATGCAATAAAACCTTATAATAACTTCAACGGCGGTGTTTATTATTGTGAATTGCGATTAAAATGTTATTTGTTTGTTATTGACTATTGTTCCCTTCACAAAGGTTCCAGTCAGACTCATTACGGTAGAATTTGTTCTGAATAACAATCAGTAACGTTGCACCTCATAACGGCACGTCGTGTAAACGATTTTTAACCTTAACAACGTACTTATAAAATCTCTCGGCGTGTTCTCGTGAAATTAAAGGAATGGTAACCGACGTTGACAACTGTTCCACTGTTATGGGAACACAACGGTTTAATGCCAGGAAGTATTGTCCTATAACACGTTAATGTGGAATCGTGACCAACGGCTCATCACAGCTTGTCTCTGTGTCGATAGTAACGTACGGACTTCTTAATAAATTTATATATACATAGAAATTGAGAAGTTGGCAGCGTATCAGCTTGTTATACATATTACTTACCGCTAGTTGGTATAATTAAAAATGCTACAGTTAATCTCAAACTTATGTCCTCACTGTTACACTCCAGCAGTGCGGTGAGGAATACTTCAGATTTTCTCTTCAAAGTATCGCCGCGTATCTGTGACTTACGAAGGTGTGCAACTAATACGCAAGTGGCTTTTACCGACTTCACGATTTCGCCGCTTACGCTTATAGACACTTGACTAAATGTAATATTTCAAATATAATGTGCCCATAGTTCAAACCTGTGTTCGTCTCGAGTCGTCCGCAGCGCAGTAATAAAATAGCTGACGGCATACGTACGTGCAAGGAAAAGTCTTCGATTACGTGGATAATCTCAAAAGATAGGTGAAATTCTGTAAAAATATAACATGTAAAGTTATATAACTTGGTGGCAAATTGTTTGACAATATGTGATAATATTTATCACAAAGTCTTATAACAAGTTACGTAACATGTTAAAAAATAAAACCAAACGTAACATATAAACGTAATCTCAGAAGGGGTAGGCAAAGGAGTACAAGTGCAGTGCACTCCCACATTTCACCAGTTAGATTTCAGTCCCGTGGAATAGGTGGTGAGCCTATTGCCATATACCGGGCACAGATCCAGAGTGAGTGATTAGAAATTCTAAATTAGAAAAATCTAATAGCACCCGACCCGGGATTTGAATAAACGACCTTCCGATCGGCAATCGCGCTTGCAACCACTCAACTAACGAGGTAGAAAATATGAGACCAATTATCTGAACAATTATTTCGCACTTTTTTTTTACAACCAGGCTACCCTATAATCAAATTAAAGCCTCAACTTCATACCTCTTATATCTTAAATGAGCATTTTACACACTTGATGGTCGGTCGATAAACGTTATATACTTACATACATATAATTATGCAGGTACTTTTGTTCGTGATAATGTACCTTTCGATTAA
The DNA here is from genome assembly GCA_018244795.1 of Parelbella ahira ahira. Classification (NCBI taxonomy): domain Eukaryota; kingdom Metazoa; phylum Arthropoda; class Insecta; order Lepidoptera; family Hesperiidae; genus Parelbella; species Parelbella ahira. The sequence continues at coordinate 8,419 of DWME01006817.1, forward strand.
TACATATTAATACCATTTATTAAAGATTAAGTGCACAACTACGTGTTTGTTTATAGCTCTTATGCTATCCAGAACCATTAACAAAACTTGCCTGCTTTCTTTTAGGTACTGCTATCAAAATTTCGTAAATAAGTGTGTTCCAACGTCGACGAATTTTCGGCTTGAGTCAGCCACAGCGTGAAAATAAAATAGTGAACGTATTAAACGGGAGGAAACCAACGCCTTTATTCTCCCCACGACCCATCGTAATTTATATCACTCGAATGTTTCTAGGTGTTCATTGTGCTATATTATTTGTATTAAAAATATATTCCAAGAAACACGATGTTCAGAACTACTGTCCTCATACGGTACTTTTACAAGAAGATTGTATTTTCTTTAACGGCGCTTTGATCAGTTCCGTTTCTTCTATTGATCTACTCATAAGTACTACATAATATACCATTTGTGACAAGCCTATTAAGGACAAGTAAGCCTATTTAAGCAGTACCGTGTGATCGAGATCAAACAATGTACGAATATGTAGCGTTTTATTTTTGTAAAAATACATGTTCCAATAAATAATACTACATTCAGACATTATTATAAATGCCTTGTTGGTCGAGTGGTTGCAAGCGCGACTGCCGACCAGGAGGTCCTGGGTTTAAATTCCGGGTCGGGTGCTATTGGATTTTTCTAATTTAACAATTCTAATAGTGACTCGGAGTCTGGGTCTGTGCCGAGTGTATTGCAATAGGCTCACCACCTATTCCATGGGACGTAAACGTAACTGGTGAAACGTACTACACTCCTGTGCTTACCTCTTTGGGAATTACAGGCATGATGTTACGTTTGTTATAAGTGTGATTGAAATCAAAAGTGTATGTAAATATTTGAGGGACGAGTCCGCGATTTCATGCGGCCAGATTGCGAGAGGGGATATAATAAAAGAAGGCAATCTAAGAACTAATTTAACAGTAATTGTAGCTGTGGTTGGATTGCAAAACCCACCAAATAACCGACTGCTTTGATGCTTTGATGATAGTTGACAAGTACCTATAACACAAAAAAGACCAATATATAACAGCGATATTCGGATTCGAAAATGTGTTTTCATTTTAGTACCCCTACACATAATTTGAACTATTGGATTATAATACTCAGGCAACGTCCTCTAACACGTGTCAAAGCGATGTTATATAAAACATGTACCTCATAACGAACGCAATGTACTGAAAAAGTTGTCTCAACTTCCGTTTCAGTAAAATCAATAGAACTTATAAAACGGTACACCGTACTCAAGAAACGATGACGTTAGTTTAAACGAACATTATATTTTATTCATTACGTTGTAACGCTGCGCTACTTTATAAAAGTATTATACATCGGATACATTAATTCATACTAGCGGTCCGGTGACTTTATGAATGTTCCAAACTCCACATATAAATATTGAACCATTTTACATGTTACTTCAAAACAGTTCGACTCTGTGCGGTACAACAATTACATTATTCCCTTCCAAAGGCTACATCTTATATCTTAGACTTAACGTAAAATTAGTCATTTGCCTAAGCCGGCAATTGGTTATATTTTGTCTAATTTGGAAGATGAACTGACGTTTGATTCTTACAGTAAGAGAGAATATACATAATATTTCAAATAGTTTTATATGATAATTAGGAAATCGCGTACTTTCCAAACCTGCTACATTATTTGTTTTTAATGTGTTCTTAGAAATGTAATTATAATTAACAGTCAAACAACGCAAAACATTAGAATAATATTGATACTTTGTTTCGCTATTAAGATTGTTTTGAAATACTCGAAATTAGCTTCTAATGATAAAAGTTTGTAAATAAAATATGTTACACGTAATATAATACATAGCGTCATAGACATAAAGTTCAGCTGGAAAATTAGGGAATATTCCAAAATACACTATAAGAAATCTTAGTACACATTCAAGTTACAATTAAACCTAGCTTAACAGTGTTAAATACAAACGAATTATTATAGAATAAACTAAAACTAGACCATGTCGTTTATTCAGAATATGAGAATAATAATACACTGTTAGCTTTTTGTATAAACAAATATATCCAATTCATAACTGTGTAATTGGTGCGCGCAAGAAAATCTGCCTGATACGACCCTAAATCTGGCAGCAGTTACAAATTGATGCATATTAACGCTTTGTTGTCGCCGAGCTTTGTGTCATTAGTGCCTCATAATTTGGGTTTCGGCTCCAATAGCTGCAGCGGAACCATGATCCGTAAAGACTGGTTTACCTTTTTGTTGCGAAAATTACGCAACATTGAATATATGAGCAAATATTTTTGTTGGAACTTCAACTATTGGATTGAGTAATGTCTATTGAGCTTAACGATGTTACAAATAAAAGGTACATGTGCCTTATTTCAGTCTACCTCAAGCCACTGCTGGACATAGGCTTCCCCCAACGAGCGCCATCACGGCCTGAAATAGGCTGATGACGATGATGATGACGATACCTTCTTTTAAAATAACTTTTCTATATTAACCGATTACTGACTTCATGATTATTATTAAAATTTTATTAATCGATATTATTGTCCCTAATGATAAAAGTGACTGATATAACTACGTAGAAATAAAAGTAAGCAGTCAATGAACAGGAAAATAATACATCAAAGTAGTAAATCACTTTGACTAGGTATTGGTATTGATCTTAATACCCACAAACATTTTGACCGCTTAGTTATAAATGCGGAACCTGTTACGGCAGTGATAATCAAGGTTCGCTTCGGTGCGACAGTTAACATATTATCTGATCTCAAAATTGCCGCTGTTAACCTAATCCCGGATTAAACACCGATCGAGGTTTATCGACGATTATGCACAATACACATACAATACAATACATCATAACAAACTTATGGTCGCAATTGCATCGAGTAATGAAAATGAAATGATTGAATCACACATCATCTATCACAGATATGTAAAGACAAATATGGAAATTTGGTATAAAACAATCCCCGAAATTAAATTATAATCATGCAATTTTTTCAAGCATTAATTCTCCGTTACAATCCATTTAAAAATATTATCTGGATAAATCGAAAATTCCAAATCATTTATCCCATTCAATCCTTGATCACATAATTCCATACCTGTCGGCAGAACGGAAGCACGTGACACGAACACTATTAATTACTGCCCGATATGAACGGAAGCGCAATCACAGTTAAACGGACCGTTATCACCTCAATACGTTAGCTTCGATTCATGTGTTTGTGTAGCTACATGGAATGCGGCTGATGTATTCGCACAAATCCGATTTCATTAATTTCTCTTTTTACTTCCATATATTTATCATTACCAAGCTTATTAGTCGGTGTACGAATTTAGTTTGATAATCACAAAATTTGTAAATTTGGATAAGTAAGTAAGTATGGTGTGTCTTTCGATCATATCACTAACATGTTACCTATTCCTTGACAATCAAAAGATTCTGTCACAAAATCCAATGTTAAATGCGACGGTTATTGTAATTAACACATACGAGTATGTATGTTTATGAAGCATTGTCAAATCTTAGCCAACTATTTGTAGATACGGAAATTTCTCGAACTTTCTTTTCGAAACATGGTAATCCCAGGCCCCAGCGTTAAGCATTTTTTTCGAAAAGTCCTTCCAATTTGTTTGGCGATTCAGTTATTCATTCAGTAGATATGACGATATTATACTTTGGGCGGTCGTTGAATTCTAACCAGATATTCGAATACGGCGATAGCGATTCCTTCGCCTTCGAAAAAGGTTAAAATTACAAATCGCTATAGCTCGCTTCATGAATGCCTAGCCAATAATAATATTTTCTCGGTTTTAGAGGTTTCAGCTTGAAAGAGAGCCAATTAGGTACAATTCTGGTTTACCGCAATTGCAAAATATATTGCTCTTTATGAGAGTTTCAGATGAAATCTTAAGAAATCAAGTTAAATCATAAAAGCTTCTACAACATCTTCAATGAAAGCAACGGAGCGAAAATGCATAAGTATTTTAGGTATCTTCTGTATAAAATAGTCTTTAACGATATTGCTCCAACATATTAAATATTTTATTAGCGTCAGTGATAATTTTAGCGTTGCCGTTATCTTGAAACATTTGATGAATGTTTTACTGTTAATTCGATTTAATTAGTCCAAGACGAACTGAATAGATGCTACCAGGGATAAAGTGTATACTTTGCGCCGTTTATAATATTGATCGTCGTCTCCGTGCCTCCTGTACTAGATACATCCTCGTAAAAATTTCAGCACAGTGCCCCACAGCTAGCCTTATTTCGTTTGGAGGACCCGGAACGTAATCAGCAGTGCTCTCTCCGAAGTATTTACATAAAGTGGGAGCTGAGTTTAATAAGATTGCGCGTTTTGCAACGGAAAATATAAATAGGACAGCTCCATAGCACCATTATGAGAATGGACGGTCCCAGCTACATACAATTCAATGATCCGCTCGCATTTCCTTGTAATTGACGCATAGCTCACGTTCCCAATATTTATATAACGATTTGGCCAAAAAAACGTTGTTGATGTCGTGTGGACTATGTTCGATAATGCCATGTCAGACTACAGGACTTACGTTGTACCGGAAAGTACCTGATTACTGAGTACTGATACAAATACCTGATTTGAGAAAACCTGTTAAAAACAAAATTTGAAATAAAGTACATGTTTATTTAATTTTTAAAGTTAGGTTTTTGTTTCAAAAAAAATTGTGTGTGTCAGCTCCGACGCACGACTGGAGTTTACTCTTTAAGTATGATTATCTAAACAGGCCCAAAA
>DWME01006818.1:0-13223 GCA_018244795.1 Parelbella ahira ahira
ATTATAAAAAAATACTTCTGAGATTTGAGAATAACGGTGACGTTATTGGGCGCTTAGGAATACACTGATGTAAAACCTAAATCTTGAAAATGGTTTTTTTTCTTTTAATAAATAATAAAACTGAATATGTAACTGTATGTAATAATAAAACTGTATATCATAATATCTATTGGTGACAACCGTACAAAAATCCGTCCGATAGTTTATGAGTTTATGGCGTTCATACAGACAGACAGAGAGATGCGCCACGTGGGGACTTCTTTTTATAATAAGTATTATTGGCCCAGCCACGCGTTGCTGTAGCTCAGTAATTATAGATAAAATCATTTTTTACTCGTTATCTAAATACAATCAAATTAATATTCACTAATAAAGCTGAGAACAGTTTAAGTTTCCGGGAAATAGTATTAATTTACTTCTTTAAAAAGGAACTGAATTGCAGTGACACTCGACGTCAGTATTTATACCTGGGCCTTGTATTTCCCTAACGTTCTAGTGCGCACGCTTCGAGAAGAATCGATTGATCGATTGTCCGAAATAGTGACTCTTGAAGATACGAGAGGGAGCTTTGTTTACGCTCGAGGGGGTCTCGAGAGAGAGTGAGATACCAAAGCTTTGGACATACAAACCCGAGATGGCGACTCGATAGAATTTTATACCCAGATCTTCAAACTTTAACTAAAATTTGGCGCCAAGACTAATAATTCTCTAACAAAAGTAGTTCAATTTCTTTTTCTGTTAACAATGGTAATAATATTGTAACATAATACACAGTATAATTATATAAATATCAGTCACAAACAATTAAAATAGTACGCTTATGTAAATAAACACTTGCTTAATAAACATTTAATTTATACGTTTTATTTGTTTATATTCACGAAATAAGCGAATAATTGAGATAAAACCTATCCTATCCAGAAAGTTAGACCAAATTACGGGTACATGTGAAATTTGATTGAAATCGGTTCAGTAGCTTTGGAGTTTATTGTCGACATACATCATGACACGAGGTTTTTACATACATATATAAAGATAATATTTTTATATGATGGACAACCTGTCGGTGCTGCCATCGGCGCTCCACAGTCCGGCGGCGAGGGCCTCGTCCCGCTCCTGGCGCAGATCTCGCTCGATGTTGCTGCCTCGCGAGTTTGCCGGCAGCCGCGCCAGCTCGCCGCTGTGCCGGTGTCCGAACTGAGACTGGAACCTCTCCAGCTCCACACTCTCCTGTCCACATATATATTCAATAGTATCATAATCAAATTCAAACTTGCTAAGAGCGACTGAGATGTAAGACACCGCCCCGCTGGGTGACGTGACAATATATGCAATGTGACTTAAACTGTAAACGAAAGGCCATGTCCAGCCATATATGATAACGGGCTGATGACGACGATGATCACGATGATGTTAAAAAAAGTTGCCTTTTTTTCTACATCAATTTTAAATTGACCCGAATCTAACAATAAATAGATTATATTGTTTTTCTTTAATAGGCTCACGTTTAACTGCAGTCACGAGATGCAACACGCTTAGCCTAGAAAGTGGCTATTCACTCTTGTCTTAAAAAGTTCCAAGTTATACAAACTGAAAAAATAAACGCTGGCAAGAAGTTCCACTCCTTTGATGTCTGTAGTAGAAACAACGTAGCGACATGTTTCGTCCTCTGAGTGTTTAAAAAGTTTTGAATGTAGCTTGCGGTACATCTAGTCGTTTAATAGTACTATGAAAATACAATCAAATTTTGGAGCACTCGCTCCAAACTGCATCCGATAGAAAAGTCTACTTTGGTGCTTAATTTTGTTTGGTGGAGTTTGAACTATATAAGCTTGACGCCACCGATAGGTTGCCTGGCACATTTCTTGATAGAGTTCCGGGCATCCAGCTGGTAATTTGCAAATTCGTCTCGTAGGCGGTATCAGTACTAAATACAATATCATACGCACGACTGGTATGAAACGTGCAGTTACTCGGGCGTGAAGGACTGCTTCACCTATTGCAAGAAGCCGAGTTGTTCTCTACTGTTTTCGTCGGAGATTCTATGAAGCGGCCGAAATTAAGATTGTACAAGAAATCCATTCCCAATAACAACAGATGGTCAATGATGGGAACGAATATTTGGATCGGCAGAGTAAGATTGAAGAGACTCATTAAGCGATAGGTGTTCTGTGAAACTGCCACAAACCATATTCCATAGTTAACGTGTACTTCCAAGGAACTATTTGAGGTCTTCAAACGATTGAAACGGTAAAAAGTATAAAAGAAGTAACCGTATACTAAATTCTAATGTTACGTAACGATAGATACAAGACTTGATCAACAATACGCACCGCGAACTCAGGGAACAGGTTCTCGTACTGACGCGGGTCGGCGAGCGACTGCCCCGACTTTTTGTTAGTGGACAGCACGGAGTCGCGCCACTTCTGGACCAGCTCCACGACGCGCGACGGCGCGTACGACCTGCGCCTCAACCGATTGCTTTCACCAGCTTAATAACTCATCCACGATATTAATACAGATCAGTTTGTTTTTTCTTATTTTATGAGTCTTAATAATTAGTTGTCTTAATATTAGTTTATATTTTGTCTTAATGTTCGTTTAAGAAAAAAATTTTAGCGATAGAATAAAAGCATTCTATTATAAGTAATAATCGCCTCTGATTAATGTAGCAATTGCCCAATATTTTTTTATGTCAATGTCTAATAAAGACTTTCATTAGACATTTCATTAGATATTTCATTAGATATTTCAGCTCAGTTAAGCAGTCAAGTCGGTTTCGCTAACAACTAGAATAAGAAAAAGGTCAAAGACTAATAACGATCGAAATATATTTTGACTGGTGATATCTATCGTGATTGTAAAATAAATACTTTACGACAATGATTGCTATTCTGTGCCTAAGAGAGTATCACTGTAATGTAAATACGCTGTATTTATTGACACACTCTGTCTGTTGTCTTTTACGAGCTTTCTTTTGCTTAGGCCACGTATTACATAAAAATATATTTCTAATCTTACAAATATAATATCAATTCTGTAATAACTTCATCGGTATCGACCTGGCAAAGAAGGCAGCCTCGGCCAGCTTCCCGCGGCCGACGAGCAAACGCAGGCAGGCTTCCAAATCGTTGAGAGTGAAATATGCGACGAATGCGATGTTATCCTCGCCCTGCGCCTCCGCCGTGCGTGCCACCTCCTCCAGAAGCGACTTGTCACCTGCACACTCACACTTATAAGTACGCTTGTGTCATGAGTACACAATATATTTGCACCTTGTTATGAAAACCAGCCGGTTTTAACCGCGGCTATAGATGTTTCACATAAACAGTTATCGATTAACCAGACCCTACTGACCAGTGCTGACGGCGAAGAGAAGTAGCGCGCTGTAATCTCCAGCTCTCTGGTAGCATATTTTCGTCAGCTCGGTATCTGCAGCGGTGGCCGCCGCAGCCCCGAGCCGAGACCAGCGGGCGGCTGCGGTGCGAGACGGAGAGTCACCCTCGGCCGTAGACGCTTCATCTGCCAACTGCTGGGCGCGCCTAAGCTCGCCGAGGGAAAGAGCAAGTTCGAACTGATGCTCTGGTTCCGTGGATACGGCCAACGCTTGCTGTTTGAAGCCCTGATAACAAAAAGAAACAGAAAATAAATCATATTAATATGAGAATCAAAATAAAAACATTTGATCAATGTCAGGTGCACCAATACAATTTAAACTACATTATAATATTTGATTACAAGAAAGGGTTTTTGGTTAATTTTAACCTTTTCACAGCCACCATTCAGGACATATTATAAATAAATTAGATAACATCCATGATTAATTGTTATATTAAGATTTATTCCTACTATTTATTAAGATCCCTTCGAGAAAGTTGCAACCACTTTCGGCGCATTTCGACATTCTTTAGAACATTCACAAATGGTTTTTCCGGAGATTTTAACGACGTATTTGTACATTTTGGAACTGCATACCATTTCTAACTCATTTCGTTACATAAATCACTGTTAAGTTGTAAATCCAATAGCACTTTCGTTTTTTGTTTGCAACAAATGTATCTGGATGATATGCGCCACAGATCACAATACAAGCGTGTGACGTCACCGACCGCATTACAGTGCCATGTTGTCAAAGTAACGTTTAGGCTCGCTATTTAAATATTGAATTTTTAATTTGATATTTTTCAGCAAGTAATATGTACCAGGATTATAAAAAACAACTTTTACTAGGTTCCCTAACCTCTACTAAATAATATAAAATGGATTTTGAAAACCTGTCAAGTAGCCTATTGTTGTATGTTTTGTAACACATATCGTATATTGAGTTGTACGATATAACATAGTGCGTGAACACACCTGCTTCTCGAGGAAGTGCGCGACCCGCGTGCGGTGGTCGTGCGGCACGGTGGGTAGCACGCGGTCCGCCGTCTCGAAGTCGCCGCGCATCACTGCCGTCTGGTACTCCAGCACGGGCAGCAGCAGCGAGTACGACACTATGTTCAACTCTTTATCATTCAGGTACAACCTGAAAGTACACAGAGTCTCCATTAATAAGTAGAAACAAACTTAAGGAGAGTTTCTATTAATGAATAACATTCAATTGAATCGAACTTTAGTGAATGTGTAAAAATGAACTGAAACTGGATTTGATTAAAGTTAATTTAAAAGTAAGGCTCTTGAACGATATACATACATATATAATATTAAAATGAAATAATAACCTGTTCTCCTTGGGTACATATCCAAGTATGTACATGGTGTGGTCGAGGTGCGAGATTGTGACGATCTCACCACCCACATAGTAGTTCAATCTGTTCACAGAGTTGGTGTATATGAAGCAGTCCCCAATCCACAGACCAGTTTTCACCACCTCGTTTACTTCACCTACCACCTGCAACAGCATGTATCTTTAAATACATATTGAAGAAAAAATAAATAAGTATGCATATTCACGGTCAGGGCATAGGTATACAGAAATTAACAAAATTACAAATTACTACACTCCATAGCCTACACCTTCGGAGATTACAGGCGTGATGTTACATTTTTTTAACAAATTTACAATGTACATTAAAGGTAAGACTATTGAAATCATATGATCCGTCGGTTAGACAAATTATCATTCATTAATTTAATTTTGTATTTTAGCTTATAATTATATATATATATTTATACATCATCGTTTTTGGTACAACGAATCAATGCATATTGCGCACTGCGTCATGATTTACCACGGCAAGGTCTTTGGTGATCATATACAGGCCGTTTTATTTTTAAGGTAACATCGCTGGACACTATAAGCATTAGACGGTGGAGCGCGCATTGGTAACATCATGTTGTGAAACGTGACGTTTATTCATAAGTAGTCACACATTTTGTTGTAAAAAGTCCAGTCCCAGCATATTAAAAGGTTGTAAAGCGTTGACCGTTGGAAAAATCTCTTGTATTTAATGGCTTCATTGTCCCTATATTTAATGTACCTAAACACTGAATCAAAAGTTGTGAGTTCTCTATCTACCGGGCACAGATACTCCTTTACGATCTAAAGTAAATATTTTGAAATGTAGTGTACAAATTCTTTGCTTAAAATAGCATTAGGATCGCATAACCGTAGATGATACAGATCTAAGATGTTTTCATCATTATTATACTCGTGTTGTGTCGCCCTGCGGTTAGTAGGTTCAAAATTAATTCAATAGTACAAGTAATGCACGGCGAATGCACGCACAACAAGTAGCTTAATGGAGAGCAATTGGGAACAGTTGATAAAGGGAGCGCGACGCATTTGACGTCGATGGTATATCAATTCAGACGAATCCAATTCAATCTGTGAACCGAGTCCATTAACTGTGCTTGTAGACTATTAAAAAAATTTTATTTGCATGTCCGGCGGTCGGCTAACTATTGAACGGTACACTTAATTAGCGTCTTTAGTCATCATCATCACCCCGTATACCGTTCCACGGTTAGACAACGATCACCTCTCAGAATGACAACTGACATGCATGACAATGACAAGATGAATGGCCAGAAGCCGGTTTACTGCCATCAGACGCCTTCGAGAACTTAGTGGAGATCTCTAGGTTGTGCAGATTTCCTCGCGATCTTTTTTGTCATCGTTACAACAGGCGATCTTTACTGTGAAAGTGCAAATATACCAGGTGTTTTAATTAGCCCCACATGTACAAGCTAAGGTTTCTCTTTTACCTCGAAGGCGTCTTCGATTCCGTCTTCGGTGATGTTGGTGTTGGTGTCGCGGGCGCGAGTCACCACGGCCGGATTGTACTTCAGCACGTAATAAGCGTCATCCTTCGCAAGGCACACCAGGTTGCCGCTCTCCGACCAGTATACGTGGCGCGGCTGGATCTCGATCCTGCAAATGGCGTGGATGATTTACAATAAACCCAACTAATGCATCTCGAAAGTGGCGGCAACAGTTTTAGTTTAGTACAAATTGCTGATCGGTGATTTAGAAGATAGTATCCGAAGCCGGCACGGAAGTTTAAAGAAGGATGTAGATATAATAAAGCATGTCAGGTCTGTGAGGATAAAGATAAGATCTCGGTCGTAAGAGCCGTGGCGTTATATAATAATAATACTTCAGAGGGGCAGAGGAGTGGGCAGAGGAGTGGGCAGAGGAGTGGGCAGAGGAGTGGGCAGAGGAGTGGGCAGAGGAGTGGGCAGAGGAGTGCAGTACACCCCACGTTTCACCAGTTACGTTTAAGTCCCATGGAATAGGTGGTGAGCCTTTTGCCATACACCGGGCAAGGTCCAGTTCCTTTTTAAAGATATCTAAAGAATGGACTTGAGGTAACGCTTACACACAGACGTATTACGAGAACGATAGAAATGAGATGTTAGAGTTACACGTCAAATACTTAACGTTAACGTGAGAACAGATAAAGAATACACAATATACAGGACACAACATCTTGCATATCATTATAGAGGTACAAATAACATTTGCAATAATATTTCGTTTTATATTCCAAAAGTGGGTCAGAAAATTGATTGCAACATTTGATAATAATTATTCTTAACAAGTTCAGCTATTTGGATGCTGCTATCGATACATATTATACATACATACATCTTGCTGCTCTATGTAAACTTTAACTATACCGAGTATTACACGTCTCCGTCCGCGGGTACAAAGTTTGGCTTCACGTTTTAATATATAGATATTATATAGGTAAGATGTTCGTGCACAGCTGAGCGCATACCACCACGAAGGTCACATTGAGGCTCCAATTACAGTTACAACAGCGGACGACATAACATGCGATCGCTGAATGCACAAAATAAAACTGCAAACGTAGCGCACGATGTCCTCCGGCTAGGTAGAGGAGTACGCTGATGTGGTGGATGTACGCACACGGGCTGCAGCGTGGGGATGCGAACAACTGAATATCGAGCTCAGTGGCATCCTATTTAAGAGGCCTATTAGAAGAAAACTAGCTAATGATAATGATGAAGTGCACAATATATTTATATACATCAACATGAAGGCTTAGCAAAATAATAAACACATAGACAGAAAGGAATAAATCGTGATATATAAACCTCTTTCCGTACGGCTCATCATCGTCTTGATCGTAGTAGCAACATATGAAACTAAACTTCTCTAGCAAAATGGACAGCCACTGGCACAGAAACATGGTGATTCAGACGAGCAATGGCAACGTTTTCATAATACGACCATCAGCCGTGATGTGAAACGCCGCAGTCACAGCGGACATATTTATACCCGCGCGCAGCCCTCGCGGACATTATGCATGCACATATACAATCGTGGACAGAGTGGAAAAAACAACCAAAAAATTTTTTGAACAACAGGCGTGCCAAGCTCAATCATATGTACATTATAATAGAATCACATATCCGCTTATCAAAATACGCAGGTCGCTAAGTCACGTTGCACAATGTCCTACACAGTGCTTGGACATTGATACATAATCTCCGGGAATATCTAATCATATAACATTCGTATACATGCTATAAATACGCGCTCCGGCCCGGTGGGATGTCGATCTGCGAAAGGCTGCAGGCAGATGCTGGATGCGGCAAGCCGAAGACAGGGCGCGATGGCGCTCATTGGGGGAGGCCTATGTCCAGCAGTGAACTGAGATAGGCCGATGATGATGATGATAATGATACATGCGAAACGCGAAATAGACCTGTCGTGATGAAAGATTAATAAGCATAATCACATACAAACAGCCAAAGCCAAATTTTATCAATTACCTCTGTTACTGAAATCACACGGACAAGTGGATTTGTTTACCAAAATAATAAAGCGTTTAACAAAATTGCTTTATGCCGTGTCTATAGAGATGTTCATTTGATATATTCGCGTGAAGCAAAGATATTACTGAACTCGCATGCCCAGCAAGGAAATCAAGGAGATTATGGGAAAAACCCTTCAAGGGTCTCTTCCAGCCGTAGACTTACACAGGCTACTTATACTATGACGCAAGCGAAGACATATATATTTAAATATATGCCTATTGTCGTTACAAGAAACATTTTTACACAAACACGCAAAAGCATTTATGTATGAATAATGTATAGCATAACGCCACGTGTATTGAAACACATTGAGATATTCAGATAATGGTATTTTGCATTTGCCTAACTCACTTTTAAAACGTTTTGGCACCATTGCAGCACTACATGTAATAAAATTGAACAACGATTCAACATCAACAATCTGTTACATTACTAATGTTCTGAAACGTGTTCAATGTTATCTAAAATTGTCCTTTTCACTCATTCTCTGGTTGACTCCACTATTTTTATAAGAGTCTCTGAATAATTTTAGATTTAAATCAAGCATCCATGTATGAAGAAAGCAGGGAATGTAGAAGACGCATCCGGGTCTGTCCTTTAAGACAGACCGAGACCCTTATGGTGATGTTTGGCTGTCACTGTGCTCCACTCATCCCGTATTGGACTTGGTTTCATAACATAAAATACTGGGGATAAGGCTAGTCTGAAAAAAACAGTGTCTCATATGCTCTATTGACACAATATAGGGAAATTATTATGGTTACTCTACCTTCTGATGAGCTCCAGCTGTTCCCAGTCATAGAACGAGAAGGCCATGCCGCTGATAGACTTCACGCCCAGCATGTAACCGCCAAAAATACCTGCGTGTGACAATCACAATATTTAACAGTTTATACTTTTTCAAAATAGTGGATTGTTGAACCCTGAAATTGTGGGTTCGATTACCACTCAGGGCACACGTGTGTGTGTGTTAAATACGAGTATCTGTTCTGTCACCAAGCATAAAGCATATCTAAACAAGTACATATTAGTATTTCTTTAAGTAATTTATCAACCGTCAATATATTTTAACGATATAATACATTAAAATGAAAGATACAATTAAAAGAAAAAGTGACGCAAAGAGTAAATTGTAGGTTCTTTTCGCACCTTCCGCTCCGTACTCTGGTTTGAAACTCTTTCGCTCTTTGAAATTCTTGAAGACCTTGACCGTGCTGGAGTTCTCGAGAGTGGCGTACTCAGAACTGTCGAAGGCCCACACGAACTCCTGCGCGGTGCCAAATGCCTTGTTTCTGAGCGCCATCGCCGTATATATAATGTATTCGCCGTCGCCGCATACCACTACGAAGCGACCATTTGGATTGTGAGCTATCGTCTGCGGGTAGATCTCACAGGAACCCATGTCTTTAGCTACCACCGGGACGCGCTCGCCATCTCTGATCTCCGTGCCTGTCGATATGAATGCTCTGATTTAGGGTCTTTTTAAATTTAACAACGGTACACAATACGACTGGAACAAACTAATGCGCGTATAAAACTTCAGAAATGTTTTATACGCGCAGACGATATATTCCTACAATTGTTGCTAACAGTTTCGGGAAGCTTCTTGCCGAAAACTATGTCTAGTCTCTACACTGTCACTACCAGATTATCTACAGTCCCATAAATATAACCCAAAGTCACAGGTACAACACAAATATTGACTCACCCTCTGGCAGCGCCTTAAGGTTGACTTGTTGCATCTCAGAATGGCGCGCCCAGATGATCTTGCCACCATTCACGTCCATTGATATAGCGGGTTCTTCGCGACCCACTTTTATCATTATAGTACCTTCATCATACCTGACAAAAAAATTTGCTAAGTAAATTTTCAAGTTTTATTTATTTATTCCAATTACAATTTAGGCTATATGTATCATAACAGAAGTCCCAATTAGATAGCATAGTCAGTGTCAATGGTACAAATGTCATTTTAGTAAAATTAATTAATTACATGATGTCAAATAATATGTGAAAAGAAATTAAAAAGTTACAATAATTAATTATATATAGTTAGCTCATAATTGTCCACGATACTATAAATCGCAGAAGTTAACTAGGCAGTTATCATAGTGTAAAGTAATAGCAAGGGAAGTGACAAACATGAAGTGATTATTTATTATGTGATTATTATAATGTAATTTCAATAGATGACTCACCCTATTGCAACATTATTGGATCCATGGTTAGATGATATGGCCCACACCCGCTCAAAACCATAGTTGAGGGAATATTCCAGACGGTAAGTGCCTGCGTGCCACATTCGTACCGTACCATCTTCGGAGCCGGTCAGTAAGATTGGCAGCTCCGGATGGAAGGAAACAGCTGATACATTTTGCGCATGACCTGGAGAAGACCATTGCTATAATGAAGTGTAATTATTACAAAGAGTATTAACTTATGGAAAGTAACGTGTCATGTTCGTTATCATGAGCCTGGCTAAGTCCACTTCTGGCTATGATAGCCAGCCTGAGTGCGCCGGGTTTAGTCGCCTCCTACGACTTCCCATACGCCGGCATGGGTCTGGCAAGTGTATATAGTATATAAAATACTTTCATTTGACAATTAGTACTTCATATAGTTACTTCTTTGAGAAAATATTTTTTTGTGTTTGATGGTCGATCTGCTGACATATACATCCAAGTTAATTTGTAAAATCAGGTTCTAATGATAATATAAATAGGCCATTCACACACCCTCCAATGTTTGAACACAGGTTTTGTTCTGGTAATCCCATATCTTGATGAGGCGGTCATCGGCGCCACTTATGAGGTACGGCTTGTCTCCACCGTGGTAGTAATCTACGCAATTCACGCCTTTCTCATGGCCCTCCAGGGTAAAGTTCGAAATGGAAGAACCGAGTTGCCAAACCTATAAAATTATATCATAATGTGATTGGTGACAAAAATTTTATAATATGTTTAAATTCTAACAAATTAATGATAATGTTTCAAAGGACATAACATATATCCTCCTGCCCCTCTATATTTAATTACCATAAATGATATTGAATAGGAAAAAGTATACGTAAATATATCCTCCTGTTCCTCTATATAGCATTATCATTAATGATACTTAGTGTTGTAAGGAATAATTAAAGGACATGACATACTTTGACTGTTGTATCGAGACTGGCACTGGCAAATGTGTTGTTATCCTTCGGGTTGATGACTATTTGCATGACATAATGTGTGTGACCTTCGAACACCTGCTGACAGGCCCAGCTTCGGTCCCAGTTCCATAGTTTTATCAGCAAATCATCTGCAAGTGATTACAGGCTACATTTTCTCCTACACAATATGTGGACAAAAAGTGAAAGTTTATTGACACAGAGACAAACATCTCATAACATAACACTTCATTATGACTGTGTTGCTTATTATGTATCTTCTGATAAGTCTCACACAACTCCCATTCTGCAAATGGTCTTATGCAAATGTAATGAGTGCTTATATTGTATTGTGAATGACGATTAAAGCCTTTTTAATTTCAATTATGACAGTAAATGACAATTTCTATGTATGTATGGTTTGCCTAAGGATGCATCTGCATTTTCACTTAGGCCTGCCTAACATATAATTAAACATAAACAGATTATACCCACTTACCACTGCTTGTTAGGAGGTAGGGCTGTGTAGGATGGACTATGATGCATCTCACATAATCGGAGTGTGCCTCAAATGAATGTACTCTTTCCAGAGTGTTGTAGTTGAACACTCTTATTTGCATGTCATCAGAGCCGGTAACCACCCAATTCTTCCTTGTCACAAACTTCGCTGATCTCACTGGAAGGTCACATACCTGCAAGTAACAAATAATCATCTTTCTTATGTAGTTATATAACACACTATGATGAATTTTCTTATATAGATGTTTTCACTGTTGTTGACACATAAAACTACAAATCTGAATATTGAACATACTTTCATTTACACACATCAGCCTTTACCTTTCCACTACTGAACATAGGCCTTTCCCAAACTATGTCACAACACCTGATCCTCTGCAGATCTCATCCGGCCGCTACTACCTGCCTGTTTAAGGTCGTCGGTCCAACGGATTGGAAGGCGACCCAAAGTATGTCTGTCAATTCGTGGAGTCCACTCGAGGACTCGTCTGCCTCAACGACAATCGGTTCTTCGACATCGGCGACCAGTCCACTGTCACTTCAACGTGCTAATTCTTTGAAGTATGTCGGTTACTTTAGTTTATTGCCGGATGTCCTCGTTTCGGATCTTATCCCACAGAAGGACGCCAAGCATAGGTCTTTCCATAGCACATTGAGCTACCTTCAGCTTGTGGACTAGCCCCAATGTCAGAGTCGACGTTTTAGCAGCATAATATGTCATAGTTGGCAGGAGGCGCTGATTGAAGACCTTGGTCTTCAGACACTGGCGTATAGCCGACGAGAAAACTTCTGTCGATTTCGAGAAAGAATACATCTATCGATTTCACGACTGGAGTTGTTTCTACCAAGCGTAATTATGTGCCCCAAATAGACGTATTCCTGGACAACTTCAATCATCGATCCGTCAACTTTAATCGACTCGCCATGACGTGATTATTGAACATGAACTTTTTTCTTGTCCAAGTTCATGGCGAGCCCGACACGTCGAGAAGCATCATTTAGGCCGTTCAACATTTCTTGTATATCTTGCAGAGAGTCCACCAATATAACGATGTCATCGGCAAATCGGAGCTGTAAAATGTATACGCAATCGATGTTGAGGCCCTGTCCCCCCCAGTCCAAAAAATTTTAAAAACATCCTCCAATGCGTTCGTAAACAGTTAAGGCGATATAACCTCGCCCTGTATTTCTTGTAATCCGGAAAACGCGATATTTTAATTTAAATGTTTGATAATAAAATGATGATAATATGGAATATGGGCAATTC
>DWME01006819.1:0-13221 GCA_018244795.1 Parelbella ahira ahira
TTAACATATTTAGTTGTGACTTCTGTCTGTATGGAAATAGTCTCATATTTCGTGATGTCATGTAAACGTAACCGGTGAAAAGTGAGAGTATAATTCACTTCTCTGCCTACGCCTTCGGGCAACACAGGCGTAATTTTTATATCATTAACGACGATGCATACATGTGGTCGAATAATGCCCACCAAGTACGCCATCATTTTTCGATAATTTTTTTTAACAAATTTTTTTCGACTCTAAAATGTGGCACGTACTTGACTCTGCTGATGTGATTTCATTTTTTTTTATAAAAAGAAAATTTTATTGTACAGATTGTTGAACGCATAGTTAACGGCAATTTATACAGTGAAACTCTTATTTGTGGGATGGGATACCTATATTTCCAAATACACGTAAAAAAAAATATATAAGTTACTTAGCAATAACTTTTGCGAGTGTTGCTGAGTTATGATCGTCGTTGTATCGAATTTTGATGGAACTTTCGTGGTGGTCGCTTATGGAACTTTGTAATATTAGTCCTTCAGTAATTATGTGCCTAAAGTAGAATTAATGAAAATGTACGCATTAGTTTTGACATCATTTGGAAAGT
This sequence comes from Parelbella ahira ahira, assembly GCA_018244795.1. Classification (NCBI taxonomy): domain Eukaryota; kingdom Metazoa; phylum Arthropoda; class Insecta; order Lepidoptera; family Hesperiidae; genus Parelbella; species Parelbella ahira. The sequence continues at coordinate 587 of DWME01006819.1, forward strand.
TCATAATTATTATAATTATAGTTTCACGCCAAGTCTCTTACGGGTAAGCAGAGAGCACCGAATTTCAAATATCTCTATCCTAAAAGACCTGATCTTTGTTGTGAGTACATCACTCCTTTTATATACGTATGCTGGTTTTGGAGACATTGGATTCGCCCAACAGGCAGTATCTGACCCGTTTGGTCACGATATGTAGGTGCGTCTGGGTCTCCCTAGGGTACTTCGATTTTAAAAATGTTTAGTGACAGGAAAACGATATGATCAACTGACATCAGTTCGATACTTTTAGTGATATCTAGCACGAGCTTTTGAATCGATTTGAACGAAATTTAAAGAAGGACTCAAACGCAGAACCTCTCCAACAAATGACATTTAGACGTGAACTCCAGAGGAGTTTTAAGTCAAAATCTGATCATACATATATGTAATAATATATCTAAATGGATACTAAAAGTAAACAATTACGTAATCAAACATACAAAATATCCAGATTTCGGGTAGTCACTGTTTGCAAAGATAAGGATTGTAATAGATTTGAATACTAAACTCAAGGGATATGCAAATAGCCTAGACTTTATGTGGAAAATATACGAGTATGGCATGCGATTGCACCGTCAACATGTTATGCAACGAGAACTGTGGATTAAAATAAACACTTTCCAGGTTATTTAGTAGAAATTGTACAAAAATAAGAAAGAATATTATTATACTCTATTCATACAGATATGGCACTGTTTCTTTTATATTCATCATTCATAGCCGTAATAAACGCAAAATCTCACCTATGATCCCCGAAGGCAGAGAAGTGCAGAACACTCTTACGTTTCACTAGTTACGTTTACGTCCAATGAAATTGGTGTTGAGCCTATTGCCATACACCGGACGCAGATCCAGGCTGCACTACTAATAATTCTAATAACTTAAAAAAATCCAGTAGTACATTATGATTTATAGAAAAATTTAAAAAAAGCAACATCACGCCTCTTAAGCCGAAGGGGTAAGCAGAGGAGTGTAGTACACTCCTACGTTTCACCAGTTACGTTTAAGTCCCATGGTATAGGTGGTGAGCCTATTACCATACACAGGGCACAATTCCGGACTCCGAGTCACTATTAGACATTCTAAATTAGAAAAATCCAATAGCACCCGACCCGGGATTTGAACCCAGGACCTCCCGATCACCGGTCGCAATTGCAACCGCTCGAACAACGAAGTAGTCATAGAAAAAGTAAAATATATGAATAATTTTATTTTATCTGTCTGCTCATTTTTATGTAATTAATTAATATGTTACGCATTGCAGATTTGGCTCCAACCACCATGAGAGCATTTATGGTTTACCTGAGTTAAAAAATTGTTACATTTTCCCAGGAATTATTTCCCAGTTTACAAAAAATTGCGAAACGAGTATGATGGATATTCATTTGCAGCCTCACATGAATTTATCACGTATTGACTTGAGGAACCATCATAATTATAATTTTTAAAGGACAAGTTTTGAAAAATTACGTCACATTTCTTAAAAATTTATATGATACAGAAAACCATAATGTATAAAATTAGCTCTAGATCCTCTTTCTTTTAGCTGACGCTAACAATTGACTTCATTTCAACCTTTCTATTTTTAGTGGAGTACTCATTCAAAGATCTGCAAGAGATTCTCGAGAAGCTGGATTTCCGTACAAAGAAACTGACAAGCGCTGATGCTTAGCTTTTCTGTCTTGAGTCTGCGTTATACTGTATTCACGTAAATGAATGTTAACTACTCGTATAATGTTCAACGAAGGTATTGATAGGTATCTAAATTAAGGGAAAGTACTGAACTCATTTAGTATTCACGATTATATATGTAATGCCATTTAATATTATCTGTCTTGCAAAAATATGTTGTCGAGTGGATGGTATATTCCATACAACATATTTATTTTGATAATAATGTACATTAAGATCAGCATTTGGACGCTTTAATTACGGAAACAACAAAAAGCTGCTTTCAATTATTTTACTCAGACTACGAAGATGTATTTTAAGCATTTATTTCATGTAAGTAATACATACTATTATTTATTTATATCAAGACCGGAACTTAAAGTAAGTCGCCATCAAGTAGCTGACACTAACGAAATATCAACGGTCAAAATATGTTCGGATATGAATTGTGTACAAAAATCATCCAGACATGGCTGTGGTGGCGCGAGCAAATTCAATTTCGACGACATAATATTTCAATTCCCAAAAAATTCCTGATTTATGAAATCTTTTGAAAACTAACAACTTTCTATACCCGGCTTAGGTGATTCGGTACCAATATCCACGTATCCAACAATTTTGACTTCAGCCAAAACTGCCGTCACTTTGAACTGAAGAGTGTGGTTTGTAGAGTTCTTGAACATTTTATTGACAACCAAGTATTATATATAGTTTTAATATCAAATAATTGGGAGAGTAGGTAAGAACAAATGACAGTAGTTGATAAAACGGGTCACAATCAAGATTATATACTCAGGTCGTAAAACAAAAAAACATTTAATATGTTAACGTATTAATTGTGGACTTGGTTATTTCTTGGACATTTTCTGCATTGATTGAGCAGTGTGTCGAGCGTGTTGCACGCACATTCTAATTCTTTCTGTAACGCCAGTTTAGGGTTGCCAGGTTTTGTGGTCAAAAATTAAACTTGAGCGAGGATATGTAAGGTTCGATATTAATAATTGCTCACAATTAGTGACCAAAACCGAATTGAATTTAAAAACTTTTATTCTATCGTAAGGTGCACTCTATTACAGTCTTTTAACAATTTAAAACATTATTTGGATTCATATCCTTCAGCCTCAACCGGCTTTTAGCTTCTTTGTTGAGCCCAAAAGTTGATTGGCATAGAATATTATTAGCATTAATAGTCTACCATGCCGCCATATGAATCATTGTCAGAAAAAGGAATGGTTTGTGAGGGCACGGATACTTGATATCCGTGATCCCTGCCTACCCCGTAAGGGTTTTGGCGTGAAGCTGTGTACGTATACATATATTCATAATGCTGTATTTAATAATAAATAGTTATGTATAATCATAAATAAGGTTAACGAACGTGAAAACATTAAGGACATTATTTATTCTGTCCACCAATTTTATAGATCAGTATGTTCATAAGTAGTAACCGAGTGTTAAGCGTTACATTAACTACTTGTCTATTTTCCACTGTTCATGGTTGCCTCTTTGTTGAATTAAATTCCTAAGCACTAACACTGAAAACCTTTTAAGAGATATATATTTTTCCAGCATTTGTATAATTCACGAGTTCGTAATATTTTATCGTGTAACAATCTTTGCCAGCTAACAATATTTCATCATTTAACATCATGCTTGTGATTCCCCAAGGGGTAAGTAGAGTAGTGTGGTACATTTCCACGTTTACCGCTTATTTTTGCGTCCAACAAAGGAATAAATTGTGAGCCTATTGTGTAGTATCACGATTAGGTGAATTCCGTTCTTGATATCCTTGATAACATAAAATGAAGTGGTGATTGATATATTATGAAAATAATCATTATTTGTTGCTCACAATAAATTATCGTTTAATTAGTTATAAATACTCTATTTACGTTACTGATTATAAAAGGAAAAATAAATGGAATAATTTTAATGTTTTTGTAAAAATAAATAATTTAAATGTATTACTAAAATTAAAAAATTAGACATCATATTAAACTCAAACGTAACTAATGAAACGTGGGAGTGTACTACCCTCCTCTGCCTACCCCTTCAGGGATTAAAGGCGTGATGTTACGTTACGTTTTACATAACATCATAGGTAGGTATTACTTTTTGACTTTGATCGATTCAGACATCTTTATTAGGCAGTCTAATTAATATGTATAAAGCTCTTTACCTACCATAGAGAGCTTTAAACGTATTAATTAGACTTATTTCTAGATACGATATTTCTACAGCAATTTTAATAACACATTAATAAACGGGACGATTAAAATGTCGATAAAAGTAATTGTAAACGATAATGTAACCGAAAACAGAATATCTAACGACAAAGGAAATTATAAAATGATGTCGTCATGAAAAAACCTGAATATTTTCATCGTACCCCTGCGGGAGTTAAACATGAACGTGTCATGACCCCTCGCACGGTGAAAATGAGTGAATTTTTAAGTACCCATTCACACTGTGAGCGCGCTAAAAATTTACACATATGTATACACACGAAGAATACTACATAATATATTCGGAGTATAAAAACGTAAAGCAATTCCGATATTAACCATAAAAAATTATACAGTTTCGAACATGTATCATTTGAAAGTATGTAGGTTTCCTTCAGCATAACAGTTATACGTCATCGCCTTAAGAAATCTGATTTTTGGCAACACATTTATTAATTCCATCTATGAAAAGCATTATCGATTGGGCGTGTTTCTTCTACGTAAGGCAGGTTTGTAAATATATTTGTCACACGTTGATCTCTGCCTATCCTGAGAAGTACCTGGCTTGAAAATACGTGCATATACATATGTATATCTAAAAAGCGTTATGAACTAATTCAAAATAGGCACCATATTGGTATCAGCTTTGGTAATAATATTATTTGGTAATAGTATTACGTTGACCGTTTACCGTTCACCTTCAACCCTTTTTATTACGAATTAATGTCATACCTGAAACACAGATAGTCAAATAGTACCATTTCCGACCGCTCTGTAAAATCTTTAATTTTAATATTAATTTTTAATTTAAAGTTTTATTAATTATAAGTGAAAGCTGTTTTCTTCTGAAAAACCGCTTGTAAAGTATTGTGTGTTTCACTGTTGGTGTGATAATAAATAAATAGAATATTTTTGCCTCACGCAGATCCAGGAGACGTTTTAATCTCGCATGCTTGTTAAGTAATAACAATTCTGTGGTTCACCCTAAATGTAATTAGGATTTATTTGTCTCTGGATTTAGCTTTTGGTGTTACCTGAGTATTAACGTAATTTTCTGGTTCGTTTCATGTGTTTGGAACGAAAGAATAGTATAATGTTCCCGGTACTAATTATCTTGTCGGTAGATTACTTCTGAATATAGTTTCACCAGACCCCGCTTCTAATGTATTTACTAGCAAACATGTAATAGGTGTATATATAGGTGTTATATAAATTGATGTATTTATTAACGATACCCTATATTGTATTCTGTACGTAGTAAGCTGTGATAAGAAGCCTTACGAGTTACTATAAATGCAAAGTGCTGAAGGCTATGGCTTAACTTACGGTTAGAATTAAAATGACATTTTCTTATATCGGCGAAGCAAAAAACATAGATATATTTTGACTTAAAACATCGCCTTTGTCAGTAGCTACAATTGCCATTTAATAGCAAGTTGAATTTATAATTTCAGTCGTTAGTAGTTTTTAAGTCTTCAGAATGTGTTCCGGAATTGTTTCAGTAGGGAGCAATAAACGAGCAATGGCAATATTTTACATTAACATTGTTTAAATTATTTATACTTATAACTCAAAAAACGTAGTTCAATCATACGGATACGAGTAGTTATCGCGGCCTCTTTAGCGGGGTGGTCAAAATTTATAATTTATTTCTGACTTCAAGGTGTCCATGTCATTAAACCTTAATGATGAAACGTGTAATTTTTCAGTGTCATTTGAGTAGTAGTACGTTGTGCATTAGCAAGTAATTTAAAGTTTTCTATATACACTTTCAGGCTTATTATATTCATATATAGATTACAACGATATACGGTTCCAACTGAACATCGAACTACGTGTAATAAGGCTCATTATCCTCGTAATAATCATAGTCACCGTCATCGCTATGATTATGTATATGTTGTAAAAAGTTGATTGCGACAACGGTGATAGATCATTATGTGAATCCTCAGTCTCACCATGAAGAGGTTGAAAATAATAGTTCACCACACTGGTCATCTACGAATTAACGGATTTAACTATACGAGAGATAGGTACGTGATTATGTGCGAAATATTTAAGAAATTTTCCATAAGGCAGCAAGCTTTGATTGGAGACCGAACTACATTTACTGACGTTGATCAAGATAACAGTTGGAATCTTTATAGTTCATCTACTGAATTTCGGGTTCTTGTCGGGACTTCTTGTCGGGTTTTATCTCAGAGTTAAAGAGGCTTTAATATACAAAGTATAGCTTCCCGTATATAAGTACAAGATATATGTATAGTGGGACGTAAACTTAACTGGTGAAACGTGGGAGTGTAATACATTCCGCTGCTTATCTCTTCATAGATTGCAGGCGTGATGTTACTTGTAATATGCATAGATGTTACTTATAATGATAGAAGGAATTGTGACTTATAAACTACTCCATAATAACAAGTGTATGTACTTCTATGAACCGAGGAGAATGAAACAAACTTTTAGCGAAACTGTGTTTGATAAATGACAAATATTATTTTTACGGAGTGATTGATGATTCAATAAAGGACTGCTGCTCCGAATTCGCCCTTTTCGTGTGAAATATTACTAAGTGTTTTATAATATTACTGCTTGAAAAACGAATATTGTTTTCTCAATTAAGTTAGGATATCTACTACAGTGTGAAGTCTAAGATTATAATTCGATCAAGAACGATATTAAAAAATTTACTTCAATTCACAGGAGGTAATAAATGCAGGTAATGTTCGTGTGTATTAACTTAAAATGTACAAAACACTTTGTTAATTACATCCGATTTAACTACAAAAGTATACTTTTCTCCACAACAAGGGCAATATTTCCACTAAGATCAGCTTCTACAAAGACCTTCTTCACTTTTCTGTACTGAATGTATTTGTTAGCGTAGATTCTTATAGTAAAATTGAGAGCTGTCAGTAAATATCAACATCTCAGGATTTAGCATAATATTAGAGCAAAATAAGTCGGCACACTTATAGTTTGTGTCATTACGGGTGGTCAGGTGAAGGTCGCTGCAGGTCAAAGTGAGCTCGGAAATAAGTGGAAAAACCTTTAATATTATCGATCAAGTGAATAACCCGTGATAGTGCAGTTACACGATAGTGCAGTTTAATCCAATTGATTCAAAAGACGAGGGAACAATATTCGATCAATTGAACAGAATATATTGCCGTTTCTGTTCATTCTCGAAGCTGCTTCAATTAAGTGAAGTATTGCCTTCCTCTGTAAGGCTCTACACATCAGAGATACTAAATTTCAGAGCATTCTCTCGTTAGGTCCATTCACTTAACCACATATACTCTGCATATGCACAATTTACTACTAAAACTTCTTCGATCCAATCAACAATAGTTATCTACTGAAATCAGCTCTCTAATATACTGGACTATAATTTGCCTTTAGATGTATAGAGTACGCCACTACGTCCTTTTAGTTGTGAATTCTGCCAACGCGTACTTGGCGTACAGTTGAACGATAAAAGTGTTGACAATGGTGGAGATATTTGACCATAAGTAAAATACTGGGAACGTCAAAATTGTATCATGCTCTAAGTAATTTAAGTTTGAACTATCACCGAAGCTTTCTGACGTTGTTTGATAAAGGGGTGTATCTAGCAGGCTTCTGTTTGGACTAGCTCTGGTTACACTGGCCATATTTTAAGCAAACATGAACATCGTCATAGATTTTAACTTCGTTTATCTACTTTGGCTTCGAATAACTATTATTACAACGTCACGCTAAGTCTTTTACGGGGTAGGCAGAAATCACTAGATGCAAATATCTATATTCTTACAGATCTAAAGTCACAGAAAAACGAAATCGATCGTTTAAAGACGTAAACAATTATAGAGGTTAAACATATTGTTTATACATTGTTAGTAAACATATATTATTCACATTGTTTTTGCTATTGCTATTAACAATGTGGTTCAAATACGTAGCAATATTCGGTTGCCTCGTTATTGAGAGGTTGCAGGCGCGACTGCCTATATCTAGGACCTACCCTAGATTCGATTCCCGAATTAGGTACTAACTGATTTACCTCACTTACAATTTCTAGTAGTAGCTCGGAGTCTTGATTCATGCCCGGTAGTGTCGCGCCCTATTGCATAAAAGGTAAACGTAACTGATTAAACTTAGAAGCGTACCACACTCCTCTGCCTACCTCTCAGGGGATTACAGGCGCGATGTTACCTTACCTTTTACAAACTGTTTCAAATTAATAAAGGTTATTTATTAATATTACGGCTATTTAATTTCGTATTTGTGGTATTCCAGATTGGTATTATTCAGCACACATAAGCTTGATTCTATTACGTTGACATAGTTCTAGTGCTTTGTAAGGTGTTCAAGCCAGACATTGAGCAATATGCTAATTTAGGACAAATTGGGTCATCATACACATGTACTTATTGTGTCATTGAACAAATGTAGCTCGTTTTTTAAAAAAATATCTAGTAAGAAAATGGTCTGTTGGTTGTGGTCAGTGAACTTGACTATTGAGTGACTTGTGTCGTAGGTTCGATTCCCACCTATGAGAAATATGGATCTGATGAGCAAAAGTGCTTGTAACTGCAGAATGGTAAGTGGAAACAGGGCGGTCAATTACTGCGGTATAAAGATGTAACATCGATCCGTCACAATGGGAGACAGTGGCAGCGGATTGGCCACTCCGGAGGCACACCGGGTACACCGAGGTGTTTGAGTTTGAGAGGAAACGACGAGACGAGCTCAAGGCCCGGCCACCTGCGGCTATTCATTACAATGATATCGGAGGAGTACTGACATGCAGCGAATGTGGTCGCACATTCACTGCAAAAATCGGTTATGTCAGCCATAAGAGAGCGCACAAACGAAGCTCTCGTTAGTTGGTCGCCAGTCGCCGAATACGGTCTGGTTTAACTCGAGTTGTAATAAAGTACTATTATTAGCTGATTAGTCGCCTGATTACCGCGACCCAGGCTATATTCAGGTCTACTTTGGGAACAGATAGCTTTGTATCACAATACCCGAAAATATTTTTAGTTTGTATTTAAATAAAGCTACGTTGTACTTAAATAACTCGAGTTCTGTGGACGCATAATATAGTGTTCATATTTATAGAATCGAACCTAAAACCGATAGTTTGCTGTGATGGTTGCGCGAATACGTCGACAAAGACAATTTACGAAATTTTGAAAATACTAATATTAATGTTAAAAACTGTATTAGTAATTTTAAAATAAAATATAAACTGAAATTTCGTCACTTGCTTGTGAATGGACAAATCTTTGAAATAGTATCTTTGAAATAGCAACTAGTTCTGAAACTAAAATTAACGTAGTCTGCAAAAAGCATAGTGCTAGTGCCTCTGCAACTCGCACACCAACTGATCTTGTTTTCATAAAATATTCGTTCTCATCTAAAAAGCGTACTACAAAGTTTTTGTCCCTGACAACTTACTGTAATGAGATTGAACCGCTCCGACAATTTCAGCGTTTGCTGAACTCGCTTCCTCTGAAATCAGCTTTTAGACTCCGAATGACGCTAAGATAAGAGGCTTAAGGAAAGTGACAAAACGAAATGCGTACAATAAAGTAATTGCAACAGTTTCCAGGCGATATTCATTTGCAAATTGCTCAATTTCACTACTTTACATAGGGATTTTATAAGACGATTTCGTCTAACGCTATTTTCGGATCTGAGTGTTTGGTTTAACTATGATATGCTCGAAAAGGATTTTGTAAAATGCTATCTGTAACCTGCAAAGCTCAAAAGCGGATTATGTTTCACGTTTTGCTCAACTATCCTAAGTCATTAGCGGATTTTATTCTTTATTTTTATTTGAGATACAAACAATCATTTTATATTTGTGATATATTGTGTCGTGACACAGTGTATCGTGATACGATGTAATTGTATTGTGGCACAATATACAATTGTTATACATTGACTTACACAATTAACATACACATTATGTAGTTTCCTCTGATAGGTAAAATAAAAAACATTGGACAAACATTTGCCCCAACTTTTATAGGACACAAGCGGATTTTGTAACGCGTTTTCATAAACTTGTATACCCTACGAGCGAACTTAATAAAATGTGTCCCTTTACTTCCATAATATGTTGCGAACGGATTTCATGAAACGTCTCCCCTGAGTTTAACACCCTGTTTGCGAATTTTATGAAATGCTGTCCTTAACTTCAATAGGCTACATACGGCTTTCATCAAATTAGTCCTTTAATTCAAAATTCAAAATTCAATTCAAAAGTTTTTATTCATTATACACTTAAAAAACGTCATAACATATCTTATCCATCAGTGGAATTATTTATATATTTATAAATTCATAGGCTTTGAACGCCTCTTTCTTTAAAAAAAAAGTTTACACGGTACGATAGTCTTTAAAGAAAGTCCATTTATTAATAGATCTAAGTAAACTACGATTGTAAGTGCACGCTTTATACCAACGGCGTCAGGTGTTAAATCAGGTGGGAGTTTTCGCAATTACTAAAGAAAAGTTTTTCGACGGTTCTCAAAAAAATCTTTGTTCATTTCCATGGTCTTTTTGTATGTACATTTTCATCTTGGACTCTAGAGTTTGTTATCGTAAAGACATCAACGAAAGTAAAAGAAAGAACGACTATCGTAGTATTATATTAAGATCAACCTTAGAGTTAAGTAACATTATATTCTCTTTGCAGTTCAACTGTAGAAATGTTGGAGGCAGACACACAGAATAGTAATCGTATTTTATGCTATTAGTAGGTACGAATTGTATTAAAGCAAAATATTTAATACTTTGAAATATTACTAGAAGTCTTAATCGTTCTTAATCTCTAGAACATTTCCTTTCCTAAATAAATATTTTATAACTGTATTATATTTAACCATTTGATTGTCACCAGAGTATAAAAATTGACTGCCCAAATTTGACTCTCAGATGATGAATGAAAATACGTCGAGCTAAAGCAACTTAAGCCAACTTAAGATGTTAACTGAATTTGAATTTTCGATAACGTTCGGGATTATGGGAAGCCAGATTGGGGTCAAGTGGCAAACTCTCGAGACGTTCTGTTCCTACGCAATTATCGTGTTGCTCTCTAATAAAGTTATCATAGAACTGTAATTGTAAATTTAATGAAAACGATGATGCTAATTTAGAGCTTAATAAAACTATACTCGTAAAGCATATAGTCCCTTTGTATACTGTCAGACACACTGATCTGATTGAACGTTTGTGGGTAATCATTCTATTTATGTATTATGTATGTGTGATCTCAATGTAGATTATATATTTTTTTATGTTGTAATTTAGTTTCTCCATTCCAAAATGATGATTTATGTTTCATTAAAGTATTATTCCATCACTGTAAATATGATGGCAAGAAAAATGATTTCTCATTTACGATTGAATATGCAGCTGGGAATGATTCAGAAAAGAATCATTTGGCTTGGAAATAATGAGGGAAATGGAAGGAATATGGCTGAAACGAAAGCAATTAAGCAAATGGAGCGAGATTAAATTTTTATATTTTCTAACCGATTTTATTATTAAGCCTCATCATCTGTTTGCGTATAAAATTACAATTCAATGGAATTGAGAGCACACGTTCGTTAGTTCCAGTGGAATACGAATAATATAATTGGATATCCCACAAAAGGGCTATTGAACAAAAAACTTTCATGGCATTGTATGATTTTTTTTATAATATATTTTTTGCATTTTTTTATTTATTCACCGAGAGGCTTGCTTTGGGCTACAATCTCTCCAGATGTAAAGTGTAAAATACGAGTAGGATGAAGCATGCTTACTTACGAAGACTTTTTTCATTCTTGAATTGAATAACTCCTGATTATACGAATCGGAATCGGAAAAAATGAACGCCGATTCCATATATTAATAGTCCATTTATTTATTCGCATATTTTAAACACGTCTTCATATACTACATAGGAAATTGACATTTATATTGATGATTGCTCGTTCTTTATCTTTAAGTGTTAAAGGTCATGGAATAAATGTGTGAGATAAAGCTGTTATATAATACATAATTAACAATAAGTGTACCCGCATAATTATCCAAGTTATAATATCATAATTATTCCATTCCTTGAATTCAATGTGAAGTGTGGATCTATGTTTTGTTGTTGCGGATTTTGTGCCTATTTTATAAACTATTTTAATTATTTACAGTATTTTTTTCGGATTTTCTTTTATGTTTGATATGATTTATTTACAAACGCTGTTGATAATTAGAAAAGGAGATCCTGTACACCCTGTTAATGTGCATTGTAATTTATTTTACACTTTACTTAGGAACTCAAAAACAAAATTTTAGGAGCAGTTTCTTTTTTAATGATTTACGTTCCACGCACCTGTATTTTTACTTCTAAGAAACGTATAACCATTAATTTACGTATAATATGTGTAGGTAGAGACAGTATTCAATTATTTTTATCGACTGGCCCGTTGTGAACCTGACTGTTGCGCCGGGGGTCGATTCCCACTCAAACTAAATATTTGTGTTATGAGGATAAGCATCTATTCTGTGTCTGGATGTAAAATATATTATATAATTATGTATAGTATATTTATATAATTTTATATTTATATGTAAATATATAATTATGTACCTTACCTCTTTATAAAAAGTGCGTTTTAAGTTTAAATATCACTTGCTAACGGTGAAGGAAAACATCGTGAGGAAACCTGC
>DWME01006820.1:0-13218 GCA_018244795.1 Parelbella ahira ahira
CAACGAAAAAAACAACTGATATTGAGAAATTGTTTAACAAACAATTTCTCAATATAAAACACAACGTAGCTACAAATGAACCATATCAACCGAGTCATGTGCAGATACACATCCATACGTGTGTGCGCTTACGTTTTCATATAAGACAATTATAAAATCATTAATGATAACGGACTGATACGGCCCGGAGGAGTGTTTTAATTAAAACGTTACACGCCACTAGCACTGGAGCAGCGTTTACGAATCATACGTATCTATGTAAGTACATTACAATGTCAATAGAGTCGTTAATATACAACATTATATCAAGCCGGTATTTCAGCGAAATGGTAGACAGAGGAATATACATAGTTCTCTGCCACTATAAACAAGTTATGTGTTAATGTATTTGCTTAACAATATGGTCTATTAAATGTCGTCTATAAATATCATATGTACATATAAAGTTATTTGCATACACCCATACACTGTATCAACATTATTGCTCATCACACGTATTTATCCTGAGTGAAAATCGAACCCACAACACCCGGCTGAGCAGTCAAGTCCACTAAACACTGTTGCAACGGGACCGTATAATCATGCTAAATGTACCATTCTTATAGCACAGTTTAGGTAGGTACTGCGTTTCAATGGCTTGCAATATACCAGTGACGGCTGAAATGTGTGATGACGTAACCACACATCAAAGTACGCAGTTTGTGAGTAGAAAATAAACGGGATGCACTTGTGTATATAGGGCGGATTTACATGTGGTAGTTTGAGCATTATAGTCATATAGCTATTTCTATTCAGGCTACAAACCTCAGCGATAATATTTTTCAAGGTGTGTCTTATTCACATAGTTTTTATTTGCGTTGCTGCTATCTTCCGTGCAGCAATATAAGTGATGTGTCGATGTGAATACGCCCTTATGTAAGCCGAGCCTTAACTGGAGCGTACGGTTAATAAGATGATGCATCGCAGGACGCGAGCCTGGGCAGCATCATGTCGAGAGGTGTCCGAGTGGCGCCGCCGCCAATCATTCAATTATGCGCACTGCTCCGCGGCAACCGGCGGAACAATTGCATAATGACCACTAACAAATTGTAATTTACACATTAGGAGCCTAGCACATTAGAAAATAAATGAATATTTTGAGAGACCTCTTCACGGTCTAATCTCTAACTAGTCAACCGTGTTACGATAACCGAAGAGCTAGTAAACTACATAATATATACACACATGAATATGTATACATACTTGTAAATATATCTTTTTAAAACATACACTTGTGCTCATCAGACAAATATTTTTCATCGGCAGGACTCGAACCCACGACACCTGTTCATTAGTCAGATTTACAAATCACTGAATCGATTGGCCAGCCTGTGAGCTTAAGCCATACTGTTTCTTTTCATAGAATATTCCCTATACAGATATTAACAAATAATGCTCGCTCCAACAACAACCGACAACAGCATCTCACGTGTGAGCAGAGTGACAACATTGTACAATGATAACATTTTGAAGGTGAGACGGAACGCGCTGGTGTGAAATTGTTTGGTTTGACATTGTTGTTTTGTTGTAACAGAGATTCGAATTTCTCAACATATACCTATCAATAGCGATTTAAAGAACAAACGAATATAATTATAGGTGATGATGTCGAGGTAATGATATGAAAAATATTCGTCTTCGTATAAGCGGGTTACTCGAACCGACTACACACAAGGACGAATGCTCTTCCAAGATAAAGTCATATTATAGAACTCGAAATGTAATAAACATTTTTTTAACTGTTGTTCTATAATATGGACTGGTTTTGACACCAATTCAATCACGATCAGCCTAAGGTGGGTTGATCGTGATCCCCGTTCAACCTAAAGATACATACTTTCAAAACGTCCCTGAGAAAAGCTAATTGAGAGTATTTGTACCTACTGCAAAAATAAACCAAGAAAAATAACATGAAAATGATTTCAAAGGAGAAATATAATATGCCTACGTTTACGATTTAAACTTAATATAAAATATATTTAAAGAACATCTAACACCTAGTATAACCGATGCAATGACGACAAACTCAAATGACACCGCGTTTATTACGAAGGATAGGGGACAGAGAAATATGACTACCGCTAAGACGTGGATAATGTATAGCTGCTCCAACACGCAGTTTTATACAACAAGTTTTGTATATATCTTTCTATAGTATTGTATACAATAACAAATAAAAATATTTTATTTAACGGCGTGTGTATATAGAGTGGCGAGTGTTTCGTAAGAGAAGTCTCGCAATAATATATTAATAATAATAACCACCATCATTATCATCAGCCTGTTCCGGTCTATGGCTGGACTTAGACCTTTCCAATAGCACGCCCCTAAGGCCGACCATCAGCTCTTTGTTTCTAACCACTGCCAATCTCTGCGTATACCATCACTGAACTTATCTGAAGCGCGCCTTACGTTACGCTTGTCGAGGCGCGGTGGAATAAGAATAATATAAAAAGTTAAAACTGTCAGTCAGTATGTTCCGCAAAATATTTGTGCACTGTCACAAGGTGTCAGGTTGGCTGGTTGCCGTGAGCGCCGTCAGCGAGTCGGTACTGTGACAAAGCTATCTTATCCATTTCTTTGCTCACTAAACACCGAGCGAGGTGACGAAGTAAACAAGCAGGTAGGGGGCTCGTCTTTCCGTAGACATGCTTAACAATTTTATCTACCAGCAACTGCGCAGTATGGAGTCACGTTTTTAACTTCGCTTTCAATTTGTATATTTCATACAACCCACCTTTACAACATGATCTATATTAGACGATTTATCGTCATTATTAACCTTTCCATAGTTTCACTGTTGGGCACGGTCAACTGACAGAATTAGGCTAATTAGGGCTCTAGTCTGCAGCAGTTTAGGACATTTACACTGGATGAACACTGACAAACTTCACACACCTTCGAGAATATTGTGAAAAACTCTAAGCCTTATAGGTTTCCCCACGATATAAAGACGCATATTCAACGCGAAAACATAGCGAGGCGATTGTAAATATTTGTACAAATATTACTGCGTTCCATTGTAACTGTTTCATTAGTCGTGATACAGAGCGAGGAGAACAAAACGTGACCAACTACAATGAGGGGTATATCCGAAGGAATCTAGGAGAAAACGATAAATGAAAATCGGGCATGTCATATGATATGACATATGTGAGTAAAACTGACATGCTTGGCATCTTGTACGCCGAAACCAATCTACGTATTTAAATTCTATCATCAGAGATATACAAAATTTTTGGAATAGGCAACGTGATAACATTCTGAAACTCAAATGACAAAATCGGACAAGATAACTGTATCAGTGCGGATTAAACTCATCACTATTTGCGCCTTATATCATTCTAAAAAAAAAACAAAAATATCCCACTCGATAAGTAAATGATTTATAACTAAAATTTACAAATTTTAAAAATATCCCACTCGATAAGTAAATGATTTATGACTAACGTATATAATTTTTATTGTATTATTGCTTTATTATCACCCCAGATATCTTATGCAATAGGCAGTGAGTATCGAGTGGCAAATATTTCTATCCTTATAAACGAGGTGACCGGATTTTTTCTTCGATGATTATATTGCATACACAACGCGACGCAACGCATTACTAACATGACAGAGGAGACGTGTTTCGTTTGTGTCATGTTTTTCTTATAATATCTACAATCACATTAAAAATATTTCGAAATACATAATAAAAAACCATCATAGACTAACTTACAAATAAACCAAATTCCATGGAGCACAACGCTCGAAACGTACCAGTTGTTGCTAAAACAAATCAAAACTTCATTAGAATGCAAAACTTATGCAAGCGGAATGACGGACTGCCTGTTTTATTTGTGTATCGTTATGTTATTCACGTATTGAGCGCAGTTAGCAAAAACGCAATACGTACATTGAACTCACCAGTTAGCCCTAATACAAACACGGACACAAACACAATTGAAGAATTTCGAATTTAGCACACAATTAAATACAACAAAAAAAGGTCAAGAAACCAACATTATACCAAATGTAACCAATAAATCGGGAATTTGTTTTATGATCTGTGGAAATCCTTTTGGAATTTTATGATTGCACTTTTAAACGTGATAAGTTTAAATTTATTTTCCCATGTTGCCATTTTATTTCTATCGATGTTCATTGTCTATACCCTAAGAGACATGGTGTGTTAATATAATAATAATTATTATTATACTGTTTGACTGCCTCGTTGACCAAATAGTTGCAAAAGCGGCTGCTCATAGAGAGCTTCTGGGATTGATCCCCAAGTCGGGTACTATTAGGTTATCTTAATTTGAAATTCGGAGTAGTAGCTCGCAGTCTTGATCTGTACCCGGTGTATGGCAATAGGCTCACCACCTATTCCATGATGGGACGAATAACGTGATTGTTGAAAAATGGAAGTGTACTACACTTCTCTGTGTACCTATTCGGGGAAATACAGATGTGGTGTTACCAATATTATTGTACACAAAATAATGAAGGATCCTTTTCTCACGATCTCGTCCCATTTAGGCGATGTATCATGACACGAACTTATATATAGTCTCTTTCCTTACAGAGATTCGCTCGGCAGTATGCCTGCGCAATAGTGGAGCTGCGCGCGAGTCCCTCCATCATTGATATGCTAATCGACAAAGGGAGAATAGACACAGCCGTCACAAGAGCGGCAAGTGTGTAATCGATTCGACACCGCCGGGCGGGTGATAAAGACATGTGTTAGAGAGACGTGACGGTACTGTTAAGGCGTTCAATGTAACACTGCCGCTTACTGTTAGCGCTGTCACGACACTTGACACATTTCTGTTTGTGACACATTCAATTCCCGGAATGAGTAGTTAAATGTTAGAAAATTCCAAATTGCTTACTGCGAGGTGATCACGCATAAGGGAAGTAAAGAAGTCATCAAATTGACTAAGGTTTGAGGAACTTATTATTATTTTTTTTAGGTATATCATAACGACCGGTTTTTTTATGAGTAATCAGTGAACTTCGAGTGCGCAATATCCCTATCCTAACACCTGACGTATTTGTTCTATATTCATCGCTCTCTTCATACGCTCATGTCGGTCTCCGAGACTTCCGACTCCACACTCCTCCATCAGCTAAAGAATGTAAATAATTTAAACTGCCATGAGGATAATGTAGACATGAATCGTATGTTCGAATTTCATTTCACCGTATGTTAAATGTATCCAACGTTGTTAGAATAGCGAAATCGCTGACCGATTTTTTTAATCGGAATAATTATTTTAAATATAAGATATCTGGAATACATGGCTCAAGTTATTAGAATAATTCACCGACTTAGCTGTTCAGTGTGAAACAAAGTCGATAACTAAAACATATTATTGTAATTAAACGAATAAAATCACCAGAGTACATTAACCGTGAACTGCGCTGAATGGAACAATATTGTGCAATACAGACGCGAAGCGATGCAAGCTGCGTTGCGAAAGTTGCATATAAACAATTGTAGTGTCTTTGAACTTCGCACAGTCGGGAAACGGATAACCGGTTCAGGCAACTTGGCACATTGGCAGCCCCGAGTCTAGACACCTACACAACATAAGAACCTGAGCTGATGATTGAAAGCAATCAAAAGCTTTTCGAAAGGTTTTATTCAGCTTGCCAGTTTGTTTGGGTTTAATTTAGTAGTAATAAAATTCCACCACCTTCTTGTTAACCGAAGAATGCGATGCATCTTTACTTCTCTTAAAATTATGTGTATTCAGCACCATGGTAAATCCAAGATGGTCGCCGTCACAAAATGGTGGATAACATATTTTTATAACCCCTTTAATATGGACATTAAATGAAAGAATTTGATTATTTGCATCATAATAAATTCCAAATCCAAGATGGCCGCCACCACAAAATGCTTTATTAACTACCTATATTTCGTCCATTAAAATAAACAAGCTAAATTGTATACCACGCAAGAGTGACGGAAAGTACCGGATACAAAAAAGTCCCACAATAACTGCAAAGATTTGGGAGACAGTACCTTCTTTGAAAACGTCTCTTTTTCGTTACGACATAAGACAAACTCAGTTCGTACGTATTAACTTCGAGACAACTTCCGGCAGACACTTTTTCCGCACTTTACGAACAAGTCTTCCGTCTGCGCAGGCCTTAATGGTCTCGTTTCGGGAATAATATTTTTGATACAATTGCGTTATGAAGTAGATGTAGCTTTTGATGTTCTATTATTCTCTTTTTATTTAGGTCAAGAGACAGTGTTCATTGCTAAATATTACAAAGACATCAGCTATATATATTTTTGTAAAATTTTCATTAATTAAGTAGATTTTTATTAATCTTTTAAATTAGAACAAAAGGATTCGATGAAGTTTATACATACTGTGGTTTATTTAGACAAAAAGGACAATATGTTCCTACTGACTTTTGCGTAACGCTTAGGGTCTCTAATAAAACTTCACTGATGGTCTTCGTTAGAAATAGAAACAAATAGACTCAAGACTTCAAAGTTACTGAAAATTACAGGAGGGGTAGTACAAGAAAAATAGAACTTATTTAATTTACACACAAGACTTAAAAAACCACATGAGATTCATATTATTCTTAGCAAATTAAAAATAAACATATAACTCAGACTGATTCTGTTATAATCAATTTCTTTACGAATCTGCCGTTCTCCATATTATATGCAATTGCAATATTAAAATCCTTCAAATGTTACCATTACGTCACAAAATACTTTTAGTACCAGCGTCTAACTTAACGTCTCCGCCGCTGTCCATTTCGATTAGTGCGGCAAACAATGCACTATTAGCATAGAGAGAGCTTTTCCTGTATGTATAATTTCATACAATAGCGAGTGTACAATTTTACTCGGTACGTGTGAAAGTTTATCGCGCAAGTAGCTTAGCTCACGCGATATTCCACCGGTCGGTACATACGCCGCCCACAATTCGAGCTGTGGATGATAATGCACGGCAGCCTCACGCATGGCCGGCGCCATCAGCGGGAACAAAGGGAACAATGCCCGCTGAGCCAGCGCCGCCCCTACCCTGACTCGCTTCTTTCCGCCTAAACGTTTTATGTCGGCCAAGGACAGCGCCGTATGCTAAACACACGAGCGCTAGGCGCGACGACACTGAACGCCCCACTCGAAGCGCGATAAGCGACTGACACTTGGGAATTTAATATTGAACAGAACTGCTGTATTTATATATTTGAAGAACTTTCTCGACAATGTATGTACGCTGTAGTCTTTGGAAATTATTTCAATGTTGAAATCGTACCATTGATTTACATACATACGAGTACATACACAAGTATATATGTGTATATACACATATGAATATAAACTTCTATAAATGGTATGAAATGCACATTTAACGAAATGTTACATTGAAAATCGGCACATATAAAATGAAAGTGATTTTTCATTGTGGTTACGGCGATTTAAAACTATTAAACATTTGTGTCAGCGCTTGAAGATGGTTTTCGATTACTTTTTATTCTATACACCTTTACCTTATTAACGATAAAAATAATATAGGACGATGTTGTCCTTTATGATTATTATTTACTGGTTCCTTTCGTACTTAACAGAAAATACCTGTATTTTCATTAAATTGGTTATCGTCTTTCAGTTTCAATTCTTATCGTACATGTCATCATACAAAAGTTTTACGAAATAGACCACTAATTTCGAATACAGTTCAAAAATTTGTATGCTGGCTCACGTGTTGGACTTCAAACATCGTTCTCACGAGGACAAACATTTTAATCATGTCTGTAGCGGTCTCCCCACTGACATACTTCGTAGTTCGAAAATTATTTCAAAAAAAGATCGCGAAAACTGCTCATTGTGAACAAAAAAAATGTCTTCAAATAACCATTTACTAAAGTGTCAAAATACCAAAGAGCTGATTGATAATGCACATATATTTATATACATATATGTGTACCACTAATGACAAAGAAAGGGACATGGTTGTAATTATTAAATGAAGCGGGCCCAACCGGACTCGGTACAGGCGAATAATTTAATAAAATAGATTTTGTACAGCGCGATACGTCGAGATAACGCCCACGGCGACGGGGAGGGGCGTCTTTTTAATTAAATTACGTTACAAACAAGCACGAGTTGATGGAAAGCCGCTTCCGAGCGGCGCCTGCCCGAGAGGAGATAAGGGGCCGCTGGGTAGGCAGTGTACACACGGGAGATAGGGCGCGATGCACTAAATAAATATTTGTGCTCGTACCTACAGCGAGCGTATGTACAGTGTAATATAGTGTACTATAAAATACTTGTAACGAAGATGATGATGATCCCTCCTGACCGCTTTCGACCACGGCGATATTACGTTTGCTCAACTCAACGGTTGTTGCATTGTTCGTGTGTTCTTAGGTGAATGATATATCCTATTTTTGCTTTAAACTTGCGTTTGCAATAGTTATACGATATAAAATAAACGCGAAGACCTAAAACTTAAAGCGCCTTTAAATATTAAATACCACTTTGAAAATAACATCCTAAATGGTAATATAGTATACACAATTCACGTCTGTATTTTCCCGAATGGGTAGACAGAGGAGTATAGCACTTCCACTGGTCACCGGTTTTTAGGCGAGTAGTTCACATGTAATAAAAGATAAGATGATTGACATGCTCCGGGAACAAGACCGACCTAGCAAAACTATATTTTAACATATAGTTTTACATTTGACTATTTTGATATTTTACAACGTAACATCACGCCTGTAATCCCCGAAGGGGTAGGCTGAGGAGTGTTGAACACCCCCACGTTTAACTAGTTACTTTTAAGTCGCATGGAATAAGTTGTGAGCCTATTGCCATACATATTATATAGGGCATAGATCCGGACTCCGAGTCATTACTAAAAATTCTAAATTAGAAAAATCTAATAGCTATTTTATATTTACCGTTTTTGACATTTGGTGTGTGCACAATTGTAATTCATATCTTAATTTATTGTGTAAAACGTGTTTGTAATATCAATATTACAACAATGTAAGTTTTTAAAATTGTAATAATAAAATAATATTTGAATGTTTCTGCAAGCACAGCACGAGCATCACATCATTGTACTGAAACATCTTATAATCTTTATTGACATATAAACGACTGATTGATTGGCTTAAAGTATATAAGAACTAGAATTGTATTTTTACAATACTGTGGACCTTTATGTAGCATTAACAGTATAATCAACACTGAAATGTCCGAAATCAAATTTCATATTTTTGAAGCTGGTATTAACAAACAATATTTGCATAATGTGACACATGACGTGTTCAACACTCGGCCATTTGCTTGTCAATAGAAATCACTATTAGTGCTATGACCGGCTATTGTACTGTTTGTCGGCTATTAATATGTTTATTGTTGTTGAGAACAATAGTTATAATAAAATGAATAATATGTTAGCCGGGTTAGTCGTCAGTTGAATTCTTCATTCCTTCTTTAAAGTCAAACTACTAAAATTGCCCAATATTGATCTGTTTCGATTATTAAAGAACATTGCAAGTGATTTCGATAAATACGTCAGAGATCAGCAGGTATTATTTATTCTATTGTTCTCCCATGGTTACATTAAACTATACATTAATATATATGGATATAGAAATAAATTCTACTTAATTGAACCAATACGTCTAGATATTTCGAAAACTAATTCGTAATATAAACTGCACTGAATAATATTACAAGCCAGTAGGTAGGTAAAAGAAAAAGGAAAAGGATTACAGAGACGACATAACTGAACCAAATAATATATAGTTTAACTAATAGCAATCACATTTAGACGTTTCTAGGACATTGGAAATTGAGAACATCGGTTGCGCTGGTTTTACGTGACAAGCTGTTGGTAAAAAGAGAGATAGATACAGTCGTACAAATAAATAAAGTAGGATAGAGTAAGGTTCCCTCACAAACGATGTTGCGGATAGCAGATCTTTATCTCGAGGAGCAACGAGCCGTGAGACGGGGTCGTGTCGCTCTGACAGATTGTCTCGTGACGTCTCCCCGCAGTCCTAGCGGAAAGTAACACACACCACAAGCCTCATTGATAGCTTTGTTATTTCAAAACTTAATAACCCTCCGTCTCATTGAAACGAACATAATTTAGTTATCGAAAACATAATTAGCAACATGTATTTGTCATTTGATACGACACAATTTTCGTACTTGAATTTTAACAATGATATTTTACATTGACTATGTGATTGATTTTCATTGGTTAGGAGTAGGTGAAACTTAGCAACACCGCACGTTATTTTAATCTATTCTATAAACGTTTATATTCATATATAAAATGTATCAAGTAGTAATAAAACTGTTTTAGTGTATAGGAGACAGATGAATATGGAACAAGCACGCCAGGTCTCTAAAGATAGAGATATTTCGTACTCGGTGCCCTCTGCCTACCTTGTAAGCAAACTGGTGTGCAGAAAGTAATAATTGAACATAGTAACAAAACATAAATTTATTATTGTAGTGGGCAAGACACCATGTGGCAGTAATGCATTTGGCAGATAATGGCATCGTCGGAGAGCGCCGCGAACGTCTTCGCATCCAGCGACACTCAGTTTAAGATTACAATTGAATTTCCTCTATCTCATTCCAAGTTTCTGTCTACGTCATACTTCAAACTCTAATCGTCTTGCTACAGAACGAATGATTATATAGACAATTACAGTAATGTAAACAACTATTTATTAACAATATGACTTCATCACGCCTTGTTCCTAACGGGGTAGACAATGAAC
Source organism: Parelbella ahira ahira (assembly GCA_018244795.1). Classification (NCBI taxonomy): domain Eukaryota; kingdom Metazoa; phylum Arthropoda; class Insecta; order Lepidoptera; family Hesperiidae; genus Parelbella; species Parelbella ahira. The sequence goes on from DWME01006820.1 coordinate 10,813, forward strand.
ACCGAGTTCCGAATAGGTATGAATTTTTACAAAACTTGCTTGTCCATTTCTTCAATTCATTCACTTCATACACCCAAGCAAGTTTCGGAGACTTGACTCTCCCATAACGTAACATAAGCAAACATCGTTTAGATAAGTATAATTTGTCATATCTAGTTCGAACACGCGCAGGAATGTTTTGTATCGAGAGAGTATCATGTTAAGACAGAGGCGGCTTTGAATTTTGCAATAATATGATCAATTACGCATTACAATTTTAAGTGTACGTAGTTTATCTCATGATATATACAATGAGCAATTCCGGGCCCTCTCGAGAGCTCGCGGTGCGCAGATAACAATGATATTAATAAAAAGCTTTGCTCGTGAGCGACATGCAAATTAAGGAGAAAACCATAAGCATCTTCTGGGGCTCGGTCCTGGAACAATGGCTTATAACAAATAGTTGACAGATATAGTAAAATCACTTACTGCCAATGGAAGGGTCCCGTGATGCCCTCTCGAAGTCGGTCCTTGAGGGATCGCTGACGAGCGGGTCCGGGGCCGGGGGGCAGGACCCCCGCGCCGGCCGGCACGGCGGCGGGGGGCGCGCGCGCCGGCGACGACATGGCTACACTCGCGGTGTACTAGCCGCGCGCGCGCTCTCACATCACACCACTGCACCGACAGTCGCCACTAACAGCACGCGCTGCAACAGAGCAGAGACAACCGAAGCCGCGTAAATAAACAAAGCCAAGCGTCTACTACACACACTACACACTAGCGCTGCTGCTGTACGGTTCACACACAAAGCGAGTTACACATTTATGAAAATACAAGCCACATAATATACATATTTATAACATGTGAGTTGCAAGCGAGTGAGATGACAGGAAGGCGTGATTATATTTCATGTAGGTTCTACTTCATTAGCATAGCAGGTATATAATATATAAAACGACGAGTGAAAACTTCACCAAAGTACAACATTGGGGAAGTTTTTCAAAGCGTAATTAGAAAAGTTACGAGCTGCAAAAGGCAACTTGTCAAATACTTTTGCGAGTTAGTTTCGAAAAGACGACGGAGTGTAATTAAATATCCTTTACAGCGAGCATCAAACATTGAAACTTGTTCAATTCTCCGCCTTCAAAATGACCAAACCTGACCGCCTGCCATTTCTTCAATAGCAATATTACCTAAACTTGTTGCCGTTTTTTTGCGCCAGGCGCACAAACAGAATTCTTAATTCTTATTTCAAACGCGATCTTCATTACTAATAAATTATCGGACGATTCAAACAAATTAACGAAGTCTTTAGTCAAATTTAAATAAAAGAAACATTATATATACACCTATAACGTAAATGAATACTTAAGTGACGATAAGACAACTTTATGATAAATTATTTGTACTTTATTTGCACGCGATATCATTGTTAGCAGAATAAATGCACGTAAAAATGTTCAACACCGGTATTGTATTCTTATTCTGTTCAAATAAAATATTCTATTCTAATAATTAAAGACATGAGTGGATGAAGTTGATATGCAACTTTTTTTTCTTTATAACATAAATGAAAATGTTATTCCTTCCACGTGTCGTCTCGTTTCAAAGACAATTGAAATATGTCCAGAAATGAAGACCGCCTATGTAGAAAAGTGTAATACTCAAGGGGTGCCCAGCATCCTTAATGTATTAAATGTTATTTCTGTATATTTACCAATTACTAACATAACACGTTCATCACCTTGACGTCTTCAATTATTAAAGATATATAACACAATATGTGTCTCATTCAATACCCGAATGATTTGTACGTTGAACGGAACTCTTACTGGCAAGTAGGAAGTACAATTTAATACATTTCAATTACTATTCGCTACAAGTAGGCACGATAAAAAGAGCAATATCTAGAATGTTCGCCTCGTGCCCTACTTATGGGGTCGCTGCCAGCAGAAGAAGCTGCACAACGCCTGTTTAAATTGCAAACTTTTCTTCATTAGAGCGTGTTTGTCGTTCAGAGATTCTCTGTAGTTTTATATAATTCCAATTTGTGCTTTGCTCTATTCTTAATTTATTTACTCAATATATACAAACAGAACATTTTAAATTAAACGTAACATCACGCCTTTAATCCACGAAGGGGTAGGCTGAGGATTGTAGTACGTCCCACGTTTCACCAGTTACGTTTAATAAAATGAATGTTCCAAATCGATCAAAATTATCCTACTTTTTTAAGAGACGCATACAAACGTGCAGACATATGAATGTACATAGTATTATATTAAGGATTCAAAGCTATTTAGACATAACAACCCCTGGAATCTTTGATTTCGTTTTATAATATTTCAACGCAATCGCTAGTGACCTTAGTCAAGCCTCGTTCAATTACAGCATAATTCACGATTAAAGTACATCACCAAAGTGTGT
>DWME01006821.1:0-13217 GCA_018244795.1 Parelbella ahira ahira
TTTGGCCATAATCCCCACGTTGGACATGCGCAGTAAGCACCGCAGAGCACAACTTCTCGCACTGCCTCTGCCGCCACCCGTCGGTGACCAGGGTATTTAGCCGTGTCTAGGTAGGCTTCGATACCTCGATCAGCGAGTCACCAGACCTAGTCGTGTATGCAACAAAGTATACACGAGCAGCTGGGGTTAGCTCGAGCTCCTAAGGAGTTTAAATTTCTTGCACGGCAACTGCGTTCGACTATATCCCTACATATTAAATTCCATATGTTTGTCGGATGAGACAACTAGTTTCGGAACTATCCGAGATCTTTCATGAAGTTTGACCAATCGTTACTTGATACCTAAAATCACATGAGATACGCTAGTAATCGATTACAAAAATATTCCCAAATCTTGTTATTATTTTTCCTTTAACAAATCTCTAGCACGAGGCAATATATTGACCCACTTATTGTAAAACATTTTAACGCGCACGAAGCTTTAGCTCCGATTCTAGTCGAAGTTGACAGTCGTAAATTGCATTACACGACGACACAACGGCGATGGCTTCACGAGAAGTGCAAGGATTGAAATTTATGAGTGAACATGCTGTATACGAAATAAAGCCATAATAATATTTGTTTCATATATAGCATGTTCAATTTGATATTCGAAATTAGGATTAAAGTGCGATTTAAGTTTTTTTTTTAAGTTGAATAATCGATTTTTTTTAGTTACTGAAGATTAGAAGCAAACGAGACAACAATCGCAAGTGTCCCTTGCGGCCCAAATCTGAAACTAATTTCGGAGGGGATTGTACAAATAGATCTGTTAGTGTTAGTTAGTTCAGTTAATATAATATATTGAGAAGATTATTAATAAAAATATTCGTGAGTAGGCTTCTAGAATAGGTAATGTTAACATCGTTTGTTTGGTGTTAGTATGAGTGTAATGAGTATCAGTTATTATTTGTCTTATTCAAGACTATTATTCTTTTGAGTATTTTCAGAGGTGCGTTTTTTCCCTAAAACATAGAATAGGACGCTATGTATCTTAGTATATGTGATAACCCCGCTTGTCAAAAAGAGCAACCGAAACTGTTTTAGGATTTTCCAGCTTCAACAATTCTTCTCTATTATTCTCTGTCGCTGTGGCACATCTCTCACTCTGGCCAATATCTCGACTTGACCCACTTACTGTAATATTTTGAGTCGCGCACGGACCTCCGCCGTCGATTCTAGTAGGAATGACGCCCGTAAATTGTATCAACAAGCAAGACTGAACACGTAACGTCGCAAAGTGTGCAGCAATAATAATGTTGTATATTTTTACAGCCAAAGTTAAACCGTATTCGTGTAATAAGTAACAGTAATGTATTAATTACGTTCTGTAGCTAAGCATATTCTGCCTATGAAACCTCGATCATTGGCTTCAGGTATACATGGTGTCGTTGATATAGTTGGCGTTGCACGTGTGCGTAGTGGATATGGTGACAGAAGAATCGATTACTGATTAAGCACGTCATTCACCGGTACAGCAGCTATTCACTATTCCATCCAAACCCCTCCCAATCCCTTTTAAATCATTCTTTTCTTATTCAGCAATTGCTAATTCGATTGCTGGATTGAATTAGAAATTGCTTACATAGAAAAATTTGAAATATTTCAGGCAAATATTGATTAATAAATGTAACCCAGACTAACTTATACAAGCATGGAACTCAGGGAAAGGCCTCCAAATTTATATATAACTAGGCTGAAAGGCTCAACTTTAACTTTATGACGCTGAAATGTTCTACCCGGCGCTCCAAGCAACACAGTTACAACTATTTTTGCTCTAGCAGGAAAACTGGCTCATAAAAATGTACGTGATTTCGTTATACTCTTCCACTTTGTAAGCTGTAAATAGAAGCAATAAGACTACTGGACTAATCCAATAGAACTTCAATTCTGTTTCCCATCGAATGTTTGAAGTATGTAATTTGCTAATTGAAAAAAAAAATAACCTGCAAGGTCACAACTTTTTAAATCAAATTAGTCTTAGTATATTTGATTTATAAATAGACTTGATTAAACGACTATACTAACCCAACTGTAGTCCAATATTATTTTAGGACAGATGCTAAAAACATTTTACTCGCTATTTCTATATCTATTTTTCGGGTTAAAAGCATATGTATTCAATCATCTAAACATATAATTTTATTATATAACAGGCTGGCGTTTGACTGCGATCTCGCCTGATGGTAAGCCCAGAATCGTCGTAAGATAGAGCACGCAGGCCTAGGAAGAGCCTACTCACCCTCGTTTTAATGAATCCTAAGTTACCTATATGGAACACATATACCGGGAGGATGTTCCACTCCTTGGCCGTCCAGATAAGAAACGTGGAACCCAGCCGAAAACCAGAAAATATATATTTTTTAACCGGAAAAATATTGTAACCTTCGCGACACTTGGATCATTACGCGTTTCCGTACACAAGTAAATAACATATAGCGTGTACGTAATTGCTATTTACTATTTCATTTGCATTATATATTATGCACCGGCTCGTTACGTACAATTTGTCATTGACGAAAGCGTAATTACAGGAATAATTAATGCGATAGAGTTACAACGATATGGTTCAATAAGCAATGAGAAGGTTGTGTTGGAAAATGTATGTCGATACACGTCAGTCATAGTCATTAGAAGAAACGACCTTAAGAAAATACAGTAGCTGGACACAACTGGGTTCCAATGCCCTAGGACCAGGCGTAGCGGCTTCGATCAGGGGAGGTCTGTGTCCAGCAGTGGACTTACAATGGCTAATGAACGGCTTAGTATAAAATATACCTAGATCATTATCATCATAAATTAAAATAATTAATTTTATTTTACTGTCTTTTAGTGGCCTACTTCATTGGACGATTGGTTATGAGCGCAGCTTCTGAACGAAAGATTTTGGATTCGATGCTCGAGTCGGACAAGGAGTTACTGTTTTTTTCTAACTTATATTCCCCGTAGTAGCACGAAATCTGAATCTGTGTCCGACTTATAGCAATAAGTTTACTTTCTATTATAAGTGGCATATAACATAACCGGTACAAAGTAGCAGTTCTACAAGTCCTCCGCCTACCCTTACGGAGAAATACATGCGTGATGAGATATAATTTTATTTCATTCTTTAAATTAAACTCCTCCACGATGCATTCCGTAATAACTTATAATTATATCAAGATTTAGTGTACACTTATACTAGAAATAATTTCGTTGATATACAAGAAATAAGTTTGTGGGTTACGCTAATAAATAAATAAAAAAATGATAATATACATCGTATTACGCTTTTCATCTACTTGTACTGGCCGAGAAAATGGAATGTCATTACTTTGCGCTGAGCTGTTGTCATGAACACTTAGCAGACCTTCGCAGTCCAGCTGATATAAGTTGCAACAGAATAACAAACTTCATCATATTGTAGGACTAAAAATACGTGTGGTAATAAACAATATTATATTAGTATACAACACGGACTCAAAATATGTATGCGTCTGTAGGTAGGTATGCTAATACCTAAAAAGAAATATTCGTATTCCTTTTTAAGAATAATGCACTCAGAGAAGTGTAAGATTTAGTATAGTAACCGTTTATATAAACGAGTGCAAAAAGCTAACACTTTTATGTAACACGTGTTAGAAATACATAAAATGAAATATCGTAGAACGTTCTTTGTGTACCTTCATACTGTCTGTGCCGGACACGTCGATACTAATATTATAAATGCGAAAGTGTGTTTGTCTGTCTGACTATTACTTCTTTACGCTTAAAACGCTGAACCGATTTAGATGAAATTTGGTACAGAGATAGTTTGAATCCCGGAAAAGGACGTAGGTTACCTTTTATCGCGAAAAGACGAATTGTTGGTGCTGAATTAGGGGATGAAAGTTTGCATGGGAGTTCGTGATTATCGAAAAAAAACATTAAAACTTTGTATTTAAGCACTTAATAAGAAGTCAATCAATATTTGTTTTTAAATGTTTGAAATTATGACCTATATGAGGTTGAAATATGTAGTAGATGAAAGTTAACACGAAAAATTAAACAAATCTGTTTATGTTTACTGTGCGTCTATTTATTGTGGCGGGGCGGCGGCGAAATGCAAGCGAAGTACCCTAAAAAATTCGAAATGCTGCCCGAAGCAACTATTCCACGCGATGAAGTCGCAGGCAAAAGCTAGTACGACTATATGGTCAAACGTTAGCACAGAGTACAAATTTATAGAGGTATGCTCTTCGAATACATACCCTCATTGACCTCCGAACTTAAAATTCCATCCGAAATTAAAATTCAATGCTAGATTACTAATACAAAATTACAATTGGATAAAAACAAACAGTTACAAACAAAAATAGGAATTATTACATTGTTAATGTGTTAGTTCGCCATTACGCCGCCATTTCAAATACCATGACGTGGCCTATCAAATCCTCGGATCAATCCTTTTAATCTAACTCGTTATACCTCTAACAATGAAGCCCGACCGTGCAAAGTAAAAAGTTGTGTTGTTTCTTGAGTGGGAGGAAAGGAAGGCAACCGAACGGACTGGATCTAATCCTTGGTCGGATAGTGACGAGTTGGTCGATTCACTTTGTTTAAAGTTCCAGAAAGTTCTTTGTGTGCTCGTTCGGTTTGTGTTACTTACGTTCGAGAAATCGCTCTTAAGAAAAAATACCACGGAACTATAAAAGGAGCTGGATAAAAGTTACATGGATATTTCTGTTCTTAAAGTAAGGTATATCAAAAATAAGTTATTTTAATATGTCCAAAGTACCTATGGTAACAGTACTCTGTGCAGGACACAGGTGAACACTGCCATTTACTAAACCAATTTGAAAAAGGAATAGCGAATTAGAAATAAGTAGCGCGATGAGTTAGAAAGAGATAGCTATAGTAAGTTGTCTCACAAATGTGTTTCAATAACATTCAAATAAGTTTAACTCAAAGGTAATTTAATTTAAATGTATGTCAAAATCTGCCAACCAGGGCTCGGTCAGCGTGGCAGACTATGGCCTTTGATTTTCCTTATTAACTTTTCGTGGACTTTTCTCGGTGAAAAGACATTTGTAAAATTTTTAAATTCAAATACTGTCCTGAACTTAGAAATCAACTTAAAACTCATAAATATGAAATTAAACCACATACATATATGTGTACGTTCTTATATGTGTGAACGAGACCTCCAGATTTAGATGATATATACTTATCTAGAGTAATAATATATAAACCGTCGATAGATATATAACTATAGTACGAATAAATAAACCGTCACAGGATTTCAGGATCCATACAGTCATACGGAATCACAGGATCACACATTAGGATCTTTATTTATTCTTACTATAGACACGTATATGTATATATATCGACGGTTTATATATATAGATATATATCTGTAGTTCTTACTACACTACTTACTACTAAATAAACCGTTACACGGTTGATACTTCAGTTTTGTTAAACCGCAAATCCGCTACCAAATCCGCAAGTTAACAGTTTGATTCTTGATCCGTCGTCTAAAGTATCAAGTCAGTTGAGCTTTGTTTAAGACACTAGAAACTCCTTTGTGAGCACATAGAAATTCCATTTAAGTCTGCGGTTTCGTCTTCTAAAAACGTCGGTGTAGTTAGCAAGTTGTTTCGCTTCGCTCAGGCATGGAGTACATATTTTATGTTATTTTAAACTGCGTTTCAAAATTAAGTTGTCATGTACAAAGAAAATAACGAAAGTAGTGGACACACGTCAGGTCTGTAAGGATACATACGAATATATTCGGCACTTGGCGTTCTCTGCCTATCCTCTGAGAGATCTGGCGCAGTCAGATATTAATATTAAAGATACAAATGCATATTCCGTTAGCCCGCGTTTACCATTGTAACTTCGTTATTCTGAATGTAAGTAAACCTAATACTACACCTGTAATCCCCGATGGAGTAGACAGAGGCATGTAGTACACTGTAAAGTTTTACCAATTATGTTTGCGTCTCATAATGGAATGGTCTTGACTGTAACCTAAACGAAATCTTTTAACATATGCTATGACTTCGTAATAAGTTAAAGTGTAACCTCAACCTAAGATCCACCAATTTCTCAAAACTATAGCTAGAGAGCATTTACAAATGGAAAGTACTTGTTTCAATTCGTAGCCAAATATTTACAATAGATGAGGATATAGATGGATAAAAACAGAGACGTGTGTCAACTGTACGACAATATGAACGTGCAAGAACCCTACATCACGTGACACTTGGTTTATATAGCATTAGCATACCCATATCAAGTGTTGCTTAATGCGGGTAATGGAACAATATTATTATTCAATGCAACGGCATGTAGTTGGCAACACTACCGCCTCCAAAAGGACGTAACTACCACATGTATGTATATTTAGTACAAACACGTAAAATAAACTTATACGCACACATCATCTCATCAGCCTACGTCCTGCTAGACATAGGAGTATCTTAAGAGATGTTTGCCGATAATCACCAATTAAACTTAGGTATATGCAATTGCTCAGATATTATTATTGATCATTAAATCAGCTAAATATTGTTTTACTTTTTTCAGGGTCTCAACAGAGCCTAATTTTATAATATAACTTGTTACATGCCCATATGTAACATAATGTTCTCCGGTATACACTCTACGATACATGTTTGTATTTAAAAATGACGTTATAGTGAACATTAGATAAACATCGAGAATATTGGTTATGACTTCATCGAGAACATTAGAAATGACATCATTGACAAATAATTAATACTAGAAATGACCTCAGTGATGAAACTTGAAATTAATTCATTGATAACACTAGACATGACGTCATCGAGAGCATTAGAAAGGACATCATTGATAATACTAGAAATGACCTCAGTGATGAAACTTGAAATTAATTCATTGATAACACTAGACATGACGTCATCGACAGTATTAGAAATGACATCATTGAAAAAACTTTCATTTTGAATGACGTCTTAAAAAGCTTCATAGTAGTATTCCTTTTTTTCTTATTAAATAATGAAGCGTTAAATTTTAATGACGTACTTAACGAACGCTTTTAATTATACGAAACATTGTTATGTCGGATACATTTTTTTTCACTAACCAACACCACCAGTGAACCCTCAAAGACTTTACTTTAAATTCTTTCGACTTGTTTTTCAATTCCGCCACCCACTTCGCTTTCACTTTGATGGCACCCCAGCTTATTTAGAGGCCGGTTACTTAAAATTCCAATTAGGAAAGTTCCAATTTATTCTTTTCGCCAAGTCTTTTACAACCCGAAAAATCGTGGGGTATTCTTAGCGGGGGCCACTCCTAATGTGCTTTCAACAGTGTCGGGGGGACCTCTAATAACCCTTGAATGGAATCGTTGGGTCTAATTGTATGCACATGTTTTCTCGTCCCTTGCGAGTGAGAACTCACAAAGCGCTTTGTTCCACATTTGAATATCTACACATTTATAGGTTTGCCATTGAACATTGGATTCGTAATGAGGAAGGCGAAAACTACGGGTATAGTCTACACCGTTAGCCAAAATCTCAATTGTATACTTTACACGCCTTAGAAGATATTAGATCACTGAGTTATGTTATGAAGAAGTTATGTTATATTATATTAAATCAGACTTCGAATTCCCAAAAATGGCGTACGTGAAAGAAGAGAGTAAAAGAAAGAATGTAAAATCACTTAAGGTCTGCAAAGATAGAGATATTTGGCGGTCTGCGCCCTTTGTCTGCCCCGTAAGCAACCTGACATGAGGATAAAATGTTAACAATATAAATATTATATATTATTTTATAAGCGTATAGCATACAAGAAATGAACATTCGCAAAATAAAGGACTGCAAAGGTATACATTTTCAAGGAACCGAAACAATTATGGTTCGAACGTATTCGAACATTCTAGAACACACGAGGCGTCGAACTAGGGCATTCTTGCGATAGAGTTAACAGGAAAGCATTGAATCTAATGAAAGAGTTCGTTCGTAGCGTTTTGAACGTAGCGCTGCATTGTGAGACAGCCATTTTGAATTCTGGCAACGTAGCTCCTGAATGATAAGATATGACCTAAATCTATTATGTGAAAATTTTAACTAAATCCCATATTATATTACGGATCACATAATTCACATATGTGTAATGAATTAAACATAACGCTAAGATTTATGATATACGTATGTGAATATATATAACGTGAACTTAAATTTTGGGACTACTCACGGCCATCTGATCTCTACTAAGTAGATCTGGTACTACAGTGACAACTATGCAGCTGACTAACATACCTTTTTATATAATGGAAATATTTGCTCTATACGGAAATTGCACCCACAATCTTGACTTTTACAGTCCGAAACACTGGCCATAAAACCAATAAGACAGTTAAATAGTAACAACTTTAAGAGAACGTTCAGGAAGAAATATTATAAAATATAGAGATAAGTCTTGTAGTGTTAAATAATGGTTCAACCTTTTCACCATAGTATTTGTTAAGATGATAAGAAACTAAAGATAATCCCTATAATAGTTTTTGTTCTGGACAAATACAACATAGGACTCTTTATAAGAAAGTTAAATTGGCTTTTTCTAGACATTCCTAGTCCGTCCGAGGACACATCAGCGCCTTGCGACAGTGGCATCACGGGCAAACGCTAGCCCATAATGTTGTCGTACACAAAAGAAAAAAGAATTAAGAAAATCTTTAAGCCCATATTATAATATAGTAGGCGTAGAAATGGCTGAAGTAATATATTTTAGGATATAAACCTTCATAAATCCCTCGAAAATGAAATTCTTAGAAGGAAATTATCAGATCTATTTTTTCTCCCGCAAGGTCAGAATAAATAGATGTCAATCACGTTTCCGTAATAATCTAGATCTAAGTGCTATATATCTGTACTACAAGCAATACCCGGCGTTACCAGAGTAGAAATGTTAATATATGTATATTACACTTTTAATCTAATATAGTAAATTTCTCAGAAATAAAATCGTGATGGTGACGATTATCCATAACAATTTTTTTTTTAAATCTCCTAAAAATAACAACGAAATTTACATATCGTAGAACGTTCTAGAAAGTTCTGTAATAATCTATAAAATGTTCAAATAATCGAGAAGACTTAAACTAATTTGACTTACCAAAGCAATGCTGTAATATTTGTTAGAAATAGAATAAATCAATCAACAATAGAATATACATAATGAATAATTTAATAATGAATTGTTATATTACAAGAGCAATACATATTGTTTTAAGCAATATCGAGTATTGCAGCTGGAAAATCATAATACTGAATCATCATAATCAGAATCATTTTAATGAGAACCATAATAATTCAGATTAGAGCTTTGTTACCCTTAAATGCAATTTCATTCACCCATTCATTAATTTAGATTACCACAAAAAACCTGAACGTATCATTTTTCCATTACTCAAGCAGCGCTACCTTTTGGCAAATTGTATTACTAACAATAGCCTTTTTTGTATTTTATGTCTATCTATATTCTAGTATTTCATGGACATCCACCCAACCATTTCAGAGTGAAAGAGTGACAAACATACCCACAAACATTCCCATTTATAATATTAGTTACACATACTTAGCTACTATGCTCCCTTTGCTTCATGTAATATCCAGGATTTTATAGTACCTATATGTCTAGAAGTTTTATAGAAGCAGGCGCCACTGATTACTGAGGTAAACGCTATTGTCTGGTTGGAGTTTCGTGATAATAATACTGAAATAATAAAACTGAATGCGTGTTCACATGATCTACCCTTTGTCGCGGCTATCTTACACTTCCCCCAGATACCTAAATACTAAAAAATATTGTGTAAACGTAGTAGTTACCAGTGGCCAACGCTGCCCGTAGAATCTACAACGGACCGTAATAAGACTGTAGGAATAGGACCGTTGGTGTCAGTTAGACAATTTTTTATAACCCGTTAATAAGACAGTTAATAAGATAATTAGTAATAAGATGGATTCAGACTATTAGTAATAAAGCCATTACGTCGAGTTGAATTGAATAACACTACTACTTACTACTACTCTAACACACTACTACTGAATAAGAATTGTTAGTATCATTCGACTGATAAGTACTTAATAGTATAATTGCAGATGGAAATTTTACGTTAGTATAATTGCAGTTGGGAATAGTTAGTATCTGTTCTGTTTTAACTCTCATATATGACACTGAAAGCTCTTTAGTCCGTTAGGGACCTACGATGTAATAATATTATTACAACAAACAACTAAATTTGAACATTAATTCATTTATTACTGAACATATTTTTCTTTAAACAATAATAAACATTATTATATCTTATGTAAAGAACATTCAGAAAAAAATATGCGAACACATCGTTACATATTTCGCTATTTCGAAATTCTGCTGCAGAGTAGAGATATATTTAGAAATAACAGCCGCTCATATTGTTTCATGTTTATAACAATAACATAACAAATGTTTATGTTATGTTTATCTCTATTGTTACGGTATTAAGTTATAAATATAAGCAGCAGATAACAATGTACGTTATCTCGTTGTAACCCTTTTTAAAATAAATGTATGTTAAATTATATATGTCGTGTTTTAGAATGTAATGTATTGTATGAATAAAAAAATAAAATTAACTAAAGAATATAATGTCAAATGTGCTTGAGAACTTTTCGAAAGATGATTTTTGAGAGATAGAAGAAACAACTGATAATTAATCCTACTGTTAAGTATTTTGCTAATAATTTAGAGACATTATTGTTCAAATGTATGATACATGAGAACAAAATATTGAACTCACGGTTAGATATGTACGTGTGGATATGCTTTATTGTACTAAAAAGGAATCAATAAAAGACAGGTTAGAGACAAAGTTTATACGAGTAGATCATTCACACATACAAACATTTGTGACGTCACACGAGTTGGAAATGTTTGATATAGAACTTTAACGTAACAAAACATTACGCCTGTGTTTCCTAGAAAAGGCAGGTAAAGGAGTGTTCTACCTAGGACTATCTAGACTATCTAGGACTTTTACGAAACTCTGATAGTATACCGAATTAACCATTATACATAGAAAGCTGCATCCTAGCTAAAGGATAGTTATCTTCTAGAAGAAAAAACAATGTCAATCACAATCATGACTGTCAACGTGTGGTGCTTGAATCGTTTTACAAAGTTTTCACGAGCGGCCTCACCCTTGAAACAATCCTCGCGAACCCTTATCCTCACATACAATGGTACGTTTTAGGAGTAAACGACTTTCGCAAAAAACATTGGACACGGCATTAGAGTGTTTGCACACTATCCGATATCGTGGAGCTCAAACCGTTACAGTATTCACAAAACCATTTTCACATTATAAGCCTGTACAAATTCGATGATTCATTAATATTTTTTTGTAATAACATTGATTTGTTTATATATCAAACATGTTAGTAGAACATACTTATAGCGTAAGATAAAATTAACTTTACTAATTATATTCTAGTAACTAAATGTAGCGTATACAAGTATCTACGTCTGTCAACACGTTTTGTTATTTTTGTATTAATAACAACTTCATATAGCATTTAGATATTATACCTTAATAATACATACTGTTAAATACCTATCACGACCCAAATCTAAAAATGTAGAGACTCTCTTACAAGTTCCATCCGAAATTCGTTCGTAAGTCACAACAAGACATATTTGTCAGTGTCGCGAACGTCTCGCCTGACACTTGAATAACGATAGCCATTACAGACGTTGAAAAAACAACAAAAGAAAGATTTCGATTCTTTTTCTTTTATATCTCCGCCTCTCCTTTTACCTATAAATACAACTTTTTATTGAAATCATGGAGTGAAACACCATCGTTGTCACATGGCTTTCTTTGCGTTGGTTTTTCTAGAATCGTACACTTAGTCAATTAGAATATTTCGGAACTTTTTCGTAGTGATTTTTTTTTATTTTATTAGATACAATGATTTTTTGGGCATAACAAGCAATTTCCAACAGTACTTACTGTAACAAAAAAATTATTATTCTATACGAAACCTCTTAAAAGAGCTCTACAATTTTATCATAGCCACAGTAATAGACTAAGCGATAATTTATCCTCCTGGGAATACTTTTCGCTGCTTTGTAAGAACCAAAAAAGTGCTATTATATTTTTAATTTTTTGCACATATTTGGAAAGGCTTATGTCCAGCAGTAGAATGATGTATGCAGTCGAAATCTAACATGGTGATGATCATAACGATAGTCATAATAATTTTTAATTATGTTCATGTATATAGGTACATAATTAGTTTATTTGACAAAGAATTTTCACCTACTATGATATCAAAAACTGTCTATTAATTAATATACTCCTTACCTGGACTTCTATACGAGTCTAGTCGGGTTGATTCTAGTACACACATTTTTTTTATATTTGACTTTACCATTTAAATAGTAATAAAAATAATAAGCATTTTTTTACCTTTTTTATTTATTTAAAATTTCCTCTTTATATGTATGTCTACTTTACGTAAATACTCTTTCTTTCTGATACCGCATGTCTTCATTCTCATATCCGACAAATATTATCAGAACATATAAACTCTACACGTGATTGGTACCTCTAATTTGTATTGAAACCCATAGTTTTTGATGTATTGTTAATCATTCTTGAATGTGTTAATCTAGAAGAACTATAGACATCGTCAGCCTCTAGATATCCACTGCTGGACATAGCCCTCCCCTAATCGACGCTACTCCTTCCTATCCTGGGCCGTAAAAAGAACAGAAGGATCATAGTGAAATTGTGATTATGCTTGAAATAAGCCGTATCTAGCAAATTTTGATCTTTAGCATGCGTGTAAAATATTCAAAGGGGATAGAGAAGAAGTACGAAAATTGTGTTTTTCGGCGCGATAATAAATACGTGTCATCAGAAAAATTGAATATTCATCTCGGTCGTATTTCGTAGAACATCTAGAAGCGGCTTGTCGGGCTGAAAGTAATTTTCATAACGTTTTCATAATGATTATCATCATCATCATCATCAGCCTATCTCAGTCCACTGCTGGAAATAGGCCTTCCCCAATGAGCGCCATCGCACCCTGTCCTATGTTTATCGCATCCAGCATCTGCCTGCAGCCTTTCGCAGATCGTCATCCCACCGGGCCGGAGGGCGTCCTACGCTACGTTTGC
>DWME01006822.1:0-13217 GCA_018244795.1 Parelbella ahira ahira
AGTCAGCGTGGCAAAATTCTGGGCTAAAACCATTTAGGGACTTAAAATGTGTTTGTCATCGACACGCTAAGAAGAAGGACTTTAGTATATATTATAGTTCTATATATAAGGACCTTTACCGGTAAACATCTTGCAAAATTTAAAAAAGAAATACGTATTTATGAATTGAAACAATATACGTATTATGCGAAAGGTGTACTGATTTATGTACCGTACAATTCATTCTTGGAGAGGAAAAAAACTTTATTTTGTTTGTGTAAAATAAAATAACTTGACTTCTATGAGTAATGGTCCCATACTTTATGTGTACAATTACTCGATATGAATTAGTTCACAACATACCGGCTTCTTAAAGTTATTTTTATTACTTTTACGCAATTTTATTGTCTGTCACTGGCGCATAAAGTTATATTTAGTCTATTTATTATGCTATTACATTCAATGCAAATTGTATTATTGGATATATTGTAATTGTACTTTTAAATAACTCACTATATAATAAATAATATCACACGTCTCGAATTGGACAGGACAATAAAACACGAATTAATGTGTTACTAACATTTTAAAGATTTATTAAAAAGAAAATATATAACGTATTATAGAGTAAACTATTTAAACAAAAAATAATTTATTTCTAACGTAATGCTTAATAAGGACACGTTCTAACACGGCAAGATAAAAAAGTGACCACGACGAAAGAAGAGCCAAGCGTGTGGAAATCTAAACATGTTTTTCACATTTCACAAGAGTTTATTTCGCGTGTTATCGTATTAATCGTGGACGTTCAACTGCCAAGGAACTGTTTTCATAGTTAACTAATGATATAGCGATTGGACGGCTTCCACGCTTCCTTGTTTGCTTTTCTAATCAAAATAGAATAAATATATTTTAAATATTTCATACCTGTTTTCTTTAAGATTAACAAAAAAATGCTTTGTACTAATATAAAATTATTATTATTAATCAAGACATACATAGAAACATCTTTAATAGTTTAAAAGTCTGTATCGGCTAAAAATAGCGGGTAAAAGAGCTTATTTATAGTAGGTATCCATTTGTGTTTTGAGGCAGGATTGGATTTAATACATATTTCATATATTGTTCATTTGCTACGGGTCTCTAGAAAAATCCGTGATTGCAAAGCGTCATGTGAAAGTTTACGATATTTCTCTAAAATAATTCTCTTAGATTTATTACGATACCAAGAGTACTTCTACAATATCATCATTCACATACATATATCAAAGAAAAATATATGTTACAAAAGTTATCTTCAACTCACGTTAGGTATGAATCGTTCAGCGCGGCAGTTAACCCGTCAATAAGTACGTCTAAAGTGTTTAAACGTGTCAATAGTCAGCAATAAAGTTTGAAAGTTTCACATTATTCTTTGCTAACTTATTGCTCACAGGGGTATCAACTATACTACTCTACCACATGTTACCGAAAACCATTATTCACTAACGGTGTATTAACTGGATCGTGTTTTCTCTCGTACCATCACATTTCGTTTGCGGTAAGGAGGAACGAGACAACACATACAATAGCTGTTTTGATGCTTCTGACCGTACTTAGGTATTTCGTTTAATATTACGACGTTAGTACTATGTAATTTTCGTTCATAATCTTTAGACTATTATTTTTAAGCATCGGCCCGGTAACTTCAGTAATTACCTGTTGATTGCTGTGTATTCGTAACAACGGTGTACTAAAATTTGTTTTTTGTTTAAATATAATTTGACAAAGAATATTTGAATACGATTTTCTCCGAGAATGAAATCGATGAATGCTGTAAGTTTTATTCTTCTGTTAAAACTATTAATACAGTGTACCAATTTATTTTATTTAATATAATTGAACGTTTTTTTTTATTTATTACAAAATTTTGGTACTTGATATGATTTATTTACATCATTTTAAACAGATTGTTTCTCTTAATTATCAGTGAACAGCATTTGTAAACAAGGGTACCTTTACACCATTGCGTGTAGACGATACCGAAACATTATTACGCACACTTGTAGCATAACAAAAAGTAAAGTATCCACAAACAGTACGGAAAGTGTAGACAGTTTTATGTAACGTTACTTTTGCATGAATGTAAATGCGGCTACTGCATTTGAGAAGACAGCTACACGCCTGCATAAGCGGTAATCACCTTGAAAATTACTAGAGCATCGCGACCGCAGAAGTGTTTGGCAACCGCACTCGAGGTCGCAGACGAACTTTGTATATGTTTATCTATGTTACATTACGGGTAATCAGAGACGACACTGCTGATAGATGAAATTATACACGGTTCACCGCATTCGGACGTGAAGCTATTGGTTTAATGTGTGGTCTTTGTGTTGCAATTTACAGCTTCTTTTACTAAGCTCAATCTAGCACACGGACTTTCGGTAGAACTCTTGGTAAGAGGTGACCGTTAGTTAATTGGATATTCAACCTCAAAACACTTGATTTGAAAGTACTACTCGTATACGAGTACAATCGATAGCATATTCATAAGGTAATTTCGTAATGTCACAAACTAAATGTGTCATTTTCGAAACGTGGTTGAGAATGTTCTAACTAAATAGTAATTGTATGTACTTGGTGGTAACGTAATTGAAAAAATTCCCATCAAACTAAAAATGTATCTGCATATGTGATGAGATCTAGGTCGCACATGTCACTGAGCATCGCTTGCATCGTCACGCGTGTGGTAAAATTTGTGTCACGGTGTAATACAGAGATGCATAAAGCCTTGTCACCGCATTTGTGAAGCCGCTTTGATCCGCTGAGGCCAGCGGGAGCTTTCAACAGCGCTATCACTACACTTCGAGAATAATGCATGTAACGTTCAGCAATTTTGAAATATAGAAATGTGGGGTTCTTTTTACTTTAAACAAAAAGCTTTTAGTTGTTAGTTATAGGATGTGTTCCTTGAATTCGCTTTTAAAATTGAATGTAAGTATGTAATTGTTAACGTAAACAAAAGCGATGGTATTGTCAAAAATAATACAAAAGTATTTTCCTTACAAATTTAACCTTTTATAAACGAAAGCTCTGTTTGTTTAAAAATATTTGGTTTGGTGACTCCCCAATGTAAGCTTTTATTATAATTGAACATTTATCAATTAACACTAACATCAACAAGCATCGTTATTACCGTTAAGATTGTTAAAATTACTTTAAACATCTCTGCGTACGCACTAAGTTTATCTATTAAATAGGGTTTTAGGGTAGGTACGAAATACTATGCAAATTCTTAAATATACGTACATTGGACTAGTACTGTTTATTCAGCATGTATAAGAGGCTTTCAAGGGTGTGTGTCTCGGTGTAGAGAAGACAGCTTTTCACAAAGGCCGTCTGCTACAGCGAAAGCTGGCGCTTGAGGCGCAATTGTACAACAATTTACTCCAATGAGGGGATATGAATATCTACTGTATGGAATATATCTTACGCAAGGTTGAAAACAGTCAGCCAAGCCTTGCTATATCGATGTTTAGGTCTAATGGAATTGATACACTGTAAGAAGGAATAAACAAGACAACAACATTTATTTATTTTCTCTGTTGTCATCATCAACATCGTCAAATTTATCGGTTTTTGAAAAATATAAGAAAAGAGCTTGCCAGGAAAATAAGCAAGATATTGACGAGTTTTCAACGACAACGATAATTCACTAACAATTAAATTACCCGTGTGCTAGTGTTCTAATTTATAAATAAAAAGATAGCATTTCATCATCCAAAAACGATCAATAAGAGGACGATAATATTAATTGCCTTTCTTTTGTAGGTGTAACGCATAATATTAAATTATCATTGCGTTCAACTGGTATAGACCATAGTATATAATTGATATCAATACTATTGGATGTAAAAGCTAACACCATACATTCAAGTTTTTTTTTATATCAAAAATAAAGCAAGGCTTATTTGATGTCATTAATACATCATGGAAAAACATCACTCAGCTTTTAAATTTCCTATAAGCTATAGAAATTAAAGAGAAAAAGAAAAAAAAACATAAGTATGGCAATTAAGAAGTTAGCCGCACAGAAGTCGATTTGTATTCTTTAGTTTCCAAACTTCACCGGCTATTATAACTTTGAAACCGCTTGAAGCCACAGCAATGTTCTCGCTGGAACAAACTGTAAGTCCACATAAAGGAACGTCAGCTTGAGGAAAATAAACGAATTTAATTTCGAGACTGAAAATGTACTTTTTAATAAAATATGCAAATGTAAAGAGAGAAGTGTACAAACAACTGAGGAGACAGTCTGGAGAAGTAGTGCTTCGGAGACAATACTTTTATATCTTCATAACGGATGGTGATTTTGTAAAGATGTTAGTACGTAAATAGATTAAGACTTATTCTCTTCAACTGTTGTTTTGGCCTAACGACTTTTGTTCGGCAATATTATTTATGTCCAACCTAAAATCCTTAAGGAATTTCGTTAATTACCAACAAAACACATTAACCCTGCATGTTCATGAGTATGGACAGTTCTACAGTCGTTCTTGGGACAATAAATTTATCCTCAATATTTATCTTGCTCTCCAGATTTTTTCTATAAATAAGAGTAATTCAATTGGAAATTTCCAGAACTTTTAATACCTTTAAAGTTTCCACAAGACATTATTTCCATAGACTAAGATAGCTAATAAAATAATTAACATTCAATTGAGCCGTTAAAGCTCAATGGCGCCTACTTAAAGAAAATGAGGTCAGATTAAGAAACACGGATCGCGGCCAGATGTTAAGCCTAATAGAAGATCTTCACTATAAATCCCTGATAACACCAATTCATACTAGAAAAATAAGAAAAAATATGGTGTTAGCCTCTCTCCTCACTGACTTAGCAGAAAACTGGTTCAAACTGGGAGACTAGAAAAGATTAGGGTCACAGCTATTTGCATTGGAAAATATGCGTCCATATAAATGCATCGATGTGACCAGTTAAGTCACAAATACGAGTATATGATATGTTACAAGAAAATAAAATTTTCACAGATTTGATATCTACTAATCTCATGTTTTCGTTGTAAAGATGAAAGTTATCAAAATTTCCTTTTGCTGAAGTCATTACAGTATTATTAAAAATGGGCACCGTGTAATATGATGTCGAAATTGCGATATGAGTATTATTGATTTTAATAATCCTGACATTATCATTTCATAACGATTAATACATGTCGGTATATATTTATATTACAAAATATAATACCTAACTTTTCATGTTACAGATCGAAATTCCTGTAACACG
This sequence comes from Parelbella ahira ahira, assembly GCA_018244795.1. Lineage (NCBI taxonomy): Eukaryota > Metazoa > Arthropoda > Insecta > Lepidoptera > Hesperiidae > Parelbella > Parelbella ahira. The sequence goes on from DWME01006822.1 coordinate 5,261, forward strand.
GAATCCCTATGGGATGTTACCGGAATGTTATATTATTAAATCCTAAGAGAGGTGTGTAAATCCCGTACAAATTGGTCACGTCTCGACCAAGCGGTTATTTTAACTCACATGTTTGCTTAACTCGAAACGCCTGACTCAAAGTATTTTCTTAATTCTCACGTCCTTCAACTGAGACAGAACGTCTTAAATTGTATTATCGTTTTGGGTTATTACAATTTTGAGACATGATTATTGAAATGTTTCATTTGGAAATTTAGAACTTCTAGCAAATAACAAATCAGGAACACTTACAAGAAACACTATGAGTGGGATGGTGAAATTTGAATTTCATCTTAGTATTTTTTTAAACTCAATTGTATGTACTATTTCCTGTATTGTCCTATACTATGATTACTGTGGTGTTTGTTGCTATAGCTGGATTTTGGTTTTGAGCCCAAATATTTGTATACCTGTTTCTCGGTGCTTGTTCATGGCACTTACACTACAGAACACCGTATAGGTTCTTTTAAAAATATTATAAAGACGGCAGTTATAAATCAATCGTTGCATTGATGGGAGGGCGTTATTAATGTTGTTTAGTTTGGCGCACCATTAAGGCGCGTCGACATGTGTTGAATACACGGAAAGTATTGTTTGGATGTTATTAGTCTGTCGTAATTAAAGCTCGTTGCATGATCTACTATAAACATTGTGTATTAGACTTGTCTGTACGGACACCAGTTCTTGGACCGACTATAATAAAGAAATAAATTATCTTAATTTTTCGACCAAATTAACAAAATATAGAATAATTCAGCGTGAGAAAGATCTATTCAAACAGCTCACGAACGATCAGATTAGCCCTGATGGTGATAGTTCTTTAGACTATTCAGATTTCTTTTAGAGAATGTATTTCTACAGGACAGCCTTGGAACAATTCTAGTTGTTTTCTAAATTATGATTGCCGAATCTAGTTGAGAAGATTAATTAAGACTTTAGAGAACATATCTCGCATATGTTCAACACCATTATTGCTATATTGGATTATGTATATAGAATAGAAACAAACGTTGAACAACTAGAAATGCATCACGAGATTCACACAATGCAAACCTGTATACAGCACGAAGCATTGTTATTAATTAATAGCGAAACTGTCCCTTCACAGTCGAGACGCACGCACAGGGCGTATCGGATTGGATCTCGCTCGACCTACTTATCACAATGGTGAACGACCGAACGTGTAAACATGGAAATCGCACATTTACGATATTCGTGCACGGTATGATGTTACTCATTCATGTTTGGTTTGTAAACATAGTGTAGATTTCATTAACCGAATTGATATTCTCATATTTAGTTAGCATAGCACAAACGCAAATGCGAATCTTTTGTGTCCTAATCACAATTTACTTTGGGTTATTAGACGTCCTTCATAGTATATACATATGTAGGTATATAATGTGTTAAATGTTTCACGTTATACGCGTTTCGTGAAATTCGCCTGTTGGGAAGAGGATGTCAATATTTATTAGCTAACCTCAACCCCGCAACAGCAGTGATAGCCTTGTGTTTCAAATTTCAGTTTATCACTCCGAAGGTCCTGACACACACTTCGTAAAAAAATGTGCGTTTTAAGAATAAATGTTGCCAGCTACGAAGGTGAAGGAATACATCGCGAGGAAATCCGCACGCATTAGAGTTTAAAAAAATGTCCTGTAAGACGTGTCAAGTCTGTCACCCACATGAGTTGATGAAATCATGTTTCTTTATAGTTATAGCGTGGATACCTCAGGATTTAATTTCAATACAAATGAAGATGTTCGTATCATTCAAGTGAAGCGTTTTGTTGTTCTTTTATAATTGTAAGTTAAAAATAAGAAAACCCTGTTATTCTTTTCTTTATTAATAAATAAAACGTCTCTTTTACGATTCTGTTTTTCTATTTCGAAAAGCAAAATTTTCAATTGCTTGTGTTGTTAGCGACAGTTAAAACTAATTGTTATCTCTGAAGTTTCGGTACAGTAATGTTTGCACAACGAAAAACATTCCTTCCGCAGTACAACATTTTTAGTAGAGAGTTGCAAATAGTTTTGCAAATGAGTATAAAAGGAAACGTCTTAAGTTTCAAAGAGTTTGAATGTATTTAAATATAAACCTACTTTGTTATTTATATCGAAACGCCTTAATGAAACAGGAAAAGTACCTATATTGAAAATCGCTAAAACAATTCGTAGTGTTTAATCCATAGAAATTTATCCTAATCTTCAATTGTCTATAAAAATAAAAATTAAAGGAATAATAAAGGATAAACAATTTTCATTATACTCAAATTACATCTACCGTTTTGTAGAAAACAATGAGGAATCGGTGATTCTTTCTCAATCGATCGTAGAACAAGAAGAAACTTTTTAAAATTAAACATTACTTAGCTCTTAAATTCCTACAGCATTCGTTTTTAAAACAAATTGTTATTAAGGGTTCCCTTTACATTTAGGTACTATTGTCAATTAGTGTTTGATTATATGTCTATAGAAGGAACCTCTCATTTATGCTACGTTCACCTACATCTTAAATAACGATTACAAGTAGATCGCTCGTTCGTGCTTAAAAACAAATTTAATTCTTCAGTGATTTTTTCTATCAAGAATCGACATCAACCCCCGTCCGAAATGGTAGGGCACTTTCAGCCCTACAATAAAACCATTTTCTAAACTGGAAATAAGCATGGTAAAAGCATCGCTTTTCTTCGTAAGTATGAATTGTCGAGCCATGTATTAAAAGAAATGCGCTTTTAGATACAGCACAGAGGAAAAATTAAAAAAATCAGATGCAAGAGGAGAATTTAGAGCGAAGTAAATAGGATTTCTATAGAGCAGCGTTTAGCCCTCAGGGAGTAAAAAATGCCACGTCGCTCCTTGTTGGGGGAAATTATATACTCATCTTCTTACAAATAGATTGTAAAGGGTGTAGGGATGTGTGGGAGCTCGTCAAACAGATACAAGGGGTAGGTGGAGACCTCGGGGCTATTCGCCGTCACAAAGAAACTGACGGCATCAGTCACGTGAAAATAATGGGGTGCTTAAATCGATGACTGAAATTTTCTACGAGAAATACGAGGGATGGTACAACAAGAAGCAATTAGTTAGAAAATTAAACGTAAATATATTTACACATTTTATCAAATACTGACCAGAATTTTGGTTTGAGAATAAACAGCTTTCCTTTCAAATATTTCAATATAATAATTTTTAAAGCCGTATATCAAATTTATAAGAAGTATATTGAAAATATAACAAATTGTTGCATTGCTATTCTTAATTTAATAACATAATTTAATTATGTGGCACCAATTACTCTGTCTGAGAGATTACGTCCATATTGAGCGCGGACTAGATTCTTACAAGTCTACGTTTGGTCTACACAATTCTCGTTTCGTTTTTTTTTTATATATATTTCTCGGTAAGCAATTTTGATAAACCGAGAACATTTCATTAAACAATAACTCGTAATTGCTGCATCGTTTTGTTAAAAAATATCTACCAATGTAAACAATCGCATTGTTATTTTTAACAAGAAGATCAATCTTCAAAATAATTATAAACGACGCGTTGATTACCTCTTCAATTACTGTTTTCGTGGAACAGTCGGGGACAAGTTTTGAGTACGTATTCATTTAAAATGAATTCGCAAAATCCATTTATTAAATTCGCCGAACACAAGTCGATAAAGTTCCAGTCCTTCTTTAACTACACAGTTCACAAATATTCATAAGTTAAAACGCCGGGCGCCCGCTCGCAATATATTAAAAATTATTGCATGAATTTCCTGCAATTCAGCGCCGTACTATTTTCAGAGAGAAGACCATACAAGCGAAGTAAATATTGAATGAAGCCGGCGCGGAATTTGTCTCTCAATACGTTAACCGTCTGATGTAGGACGACCTTTTTGGCCCAAAAAGTTTCTATAAAAGGTTAGCTGTAACGTCCCTTCTGGAAAGGACACAATAAAAATTAAAATAATAATGAAAGAAGCTTTGACCCTTTCTTCGCATTGCAAGGAAGCTTTTGTGACAATATCATGATGTTTATTCTGCTGTATGAGGGAGAGAAATGGAGCTTGCATAAGATTGAGCGAATGACCGACTTTTATTACGGTGACGTTTGTATAAAGAGTTATAAAATCTTGCGACTCTTTCAGCGCAATAAAATTCGAATTAACGAGTTTTACGTTTTTCTTATGTTTACTTGTGAGACGAATTATTTTCAAGTAACATTCCGCAGAAACATCTCCAGCTGAAGATCGATTTCAATGCCTTGGCATTGGTGATGATGATCAATTCTTTTTCCTTCTAATATTGGTTACGAGCCTGTTAATGAACTTTAACATTTTTTTAAATATTTAGATGAATTAGTTTCCAGCCTTTTCTAGTGATAACTTTGAACTGACCCTTCACACTCACTTTCACACAGTCAGTAGTAAGCTGACCACTTTATATTTCATAGTTTCGACTTATCGTTAGTTGGTACTTTTATCCTCATTGTCTGCAGACATGCAGTACGTCTGCTCTACCCCCATTACAGTTTGTTCATATTTCCTTACAGCCTTAAGTGTGTCTCAGTGCAATTAACTCGAGTCTAGTCTGCTGTAGGTGAAGCCGTGTACACTGTAAGCACGTACATATTGTTGCCATATACATATGTACGTGTATTTTTCATGTTAACATGCGTTTTGTTTAGATGTCTTCTTAACACAATCCATTATTTCATATTTTGTATATTTATTCAAATAATATTTTTAGAAATATGACAGGGTACTTACTCCTTCTTCCTTAATTAAAATTCTTTCATGTATTAAAATAAAAAAAAACCTGTACAAAACGTTTATGAATTAGGGTGGTACTAGGGCGCTTATTATACATATGTATCTATTACTGCGACATATCTCTATTAAGCTTAAAAAAAGATCGTACATTAATTACTTATAACATTATATTGGAAAGAAATATTAACTGGCAACGCAACTCGCAATCGAACAAGCCAAACACGTTTCGCTTATTACGAGATTTTTCCATATAAGTTTCTCAATAATGATCGGCATAATCTCACATTTATGCAACCGTGTGCAATTATCACATAAGTGGACAAACTCGACGCACAGGAGCGGAACGAGATTCAGTCATTGTACTCCGAACGAACGAATGAATGTTTGACTACTTCATATATTGCTACCATATTCCCATCTTATTTCTAGTTCATACAAAGGCAAAGGACCCTCTGTGTAACATGTCTGATTTCAATTAATATTATTATTGACGTTAAATAGTTTTGCTTACTTGGAATTTCTAGTAGTAGCTCGAATTTGTGTTCGTTTATTGCAATTGGCTTATCCCCTATTCCATGGGACATATAACATGCCGGGAGAAACGTAGGAATACTGCTCTCCTCTGCTTACCTCTTCGAAAAATACAGGTGTGGAAATATGATACATATTTATGGTCGAAACGAAAGTAGACATTCGTTTACGAAGATCGTGGACGTTAGTTAAGGTAATGACATACCGTATAAATGATTTAACTATTATTTTCTTCCTCGAATAAACCATGTTGTATCAACAAATGTATATTACAAATATGTATATAACAAATGTATATAACAAATTATTTATAAGCTTCTATATGCACTAAATATTTAGGTGTAATAAAAATTTATGATTTTATAATGAAGTCTCAGAAAACGTACGTAACTCACTTATCCATCCGCTTTCACAGTTCTAAGAAACGTGGTGTTATTTAAAGCGCAGTTAGTTCCTCATACGAGCACTAAGTGCAGCCAACTAATAGTCGATATCATAAAGTGAAGAGGCTACCAGAGCGTAACGGTCTCATAAAAGCCAGCCCATTTCCTACATAGCGACGCGACTGCGACATCGCACGGCTTATTTTAGTTTCTTTATGTGAAAATCTGGGACATTCAATAGGGAGTGTTGCAACTCATGAACGATTGCAGCCGAAATCGGTGGCGAAGCGAAACGAAATTGAACCATACAGTTTCTGTTTAAAGTACATAATTAAAACAGCTGATTGTCATTAAGGTTAATGCGAAGAGAAACACTTTCTCTGTCAGTTTACGGCTGACTTTGCCTTGAAAACGAAAACCTTGAAAGGTAGACAGTATTGGCGTCAACGCTCCGGATTGATGATTTTATTGTTATTGCTGCAAAAACGAAATTCAACAAATGCGAATGATATTTCGCACTTTAAATGTTTATGCATTAATATGGGTGTGTTGTGAAAAACATTAATTACGTCGTAAATAAAAAAAAATTTAAAGTACGATCAAAATTATTTTTAGTAACGAAACAACAAGAAAATTATTTTTATTAACGACACTTCATTTGCCTGTATAATATGGAACTCCTATTATAAACAACTACTTGAAAAAAGGGTTAAAACTATTTTGAGAAAATGGAATTAGACAATTTTTTTTTTAAATTTAGTTCTAATATGTGAACTTGCGGCACTGTACTGCTTGAATAACTGCAATGTCATTAACTGTTATATCATTAACTGTTATATCATTATTTTCTTCTAATCATTTCTATGAAATTTTTTATACATTATACATAGGTATACATCACCAAGTAAGAAGCTTTAGTTTTGAAAATCACACATGCTACATGACTCTACCATCTCACACATCGGTTCAAGTACTTAAAGACAAATAAGTTAAATTAGCAAGATCCTAATTTGAAATGCGAAAACAAATTCACAGTCTCAGTTCCGACTCGAGGTCTTTGATGTTGCTACTTAAAGACTGATAATTCGCTACTACCCCAAATCCCTTTGAGGGGCCTCCTGAGACTGACTCGCAGCAGGTAACTTTATAGGCCGTGAATTAATGCGGTCAAAGCAATTTCGTCAGTAATTCCGTTTGTTATACTAATACCTCGCAAGAAAGGGAGTCACAAATCTAATTTGCAACAATTGCAGCGCGTTTCGTTTTTGTGGAATTTGAAATTTAATCATTTGAAACGATACAATGGCATCTTCAAAGGAAAATAACTCCTGGCGCCAGTCATATGATGATATATGAAACCTAATTTGTCTCGCTTTCTATTTCAGGGTACACGTAACTGAAATAAAGTCAACAGAATGAAAACGAAATATGGCCAATAAAAGATAAAGTAACATTAAAAAGTAATTTGTCCAAAATAAACGAGAAATAAATTTAAGAGAAACATGCTCTTTTATCTAAACATGTGCGGTGATTAAGCAAAATCCTTGAGATGAATATCGTATAAGTAACCTTTGACATATTGCAGAATATCACGCTACTTAAAATGTTAAGAGGAATGCTTTTTCATTTTGCAATGAGCTACATTAAGCAAAGTTTACGCAACCTTAAAACTGCAAGGAATATAGTTTTCATTAAGCTTTACTGAGTCGTATTCGTTTGCTCGTCACAAGTCTCGGTATATGTATGTATATCAATTTAAAAAGAGTACCAAATGATGTCACTGATTCAGCGGTGCCACTAAAATTGTTTATCAACATCATCAGCCTCTCACGTTCTACGGAACACAGGCCTCTCCTAAAGGTCTCCATTCCACCTTGTCCTTGACTAGCCGCATCCAGCCTCTACTTGCAGCCTTAGCGTATCCGATCATTTGCGTTGGCACTCTTGATACATACAATACATATGTAATATGTATGTATATTACAGCAAATTATATCTTAAAATGTCTATACGTATTATAATTATTGAAGCAGTACACAAAATGGCTATCTATGCTCCTTAACAGCAGCGCCAGATATAAAAGAAGCAAGAATTTGTATAATAATAATATATTTCGTACAAGTATATGAAAAACATGCAAACCATAAAAGAAGGGAGAAATAATAGGATATAATAGTTAAACAAAATTATTAGGGCAATTTCATAACTGATTTAACCGAATGCCCAATCATGCGTAATTC
>DWME01006823.1:0-13215 GCA_018244795.1 Parelbella ahira ahira
ATGTTGGGTAAGTAACAATCACAAATGCTGGAGAACTAATTGTTGACATCTATATCTGAATTGTATAGTTTGGGTATAGATATAATTAATGTAGAAGAGAATAATAAAAGGACGTAACATCACGCCTGTCATCCCCGAAGGGGTAGGCAGAGGAGTGTAGTGTACCCCCACGTTTCACCGCGTTACGTTTAACCTCCATAACATAAGTGGTGAGCCTATTGCCATACACCGGCCTAGATTTAGACTCCGCGTCACTAATAGAAATTCTAATTCAGAAAATTCCAATAGTACCCGACCCGGAATGTGAACCCAGGACCTCCCGATCGGCAGTATCGCTTGCAACCACTCGACCGACGAGGCGCCAATAATAAAAGAATTCCAGATTTACACAAAAATTAATAAAAAGGTTAAAATAATTATTTACCCAATCAGTGTAGACATTGTACAGATAATAATAAGCTGAGGCAGTTGCTGTGCAGAAAGTTATATTTCTAACAATTGAATATGTGACAAATTGTACCAGATCAGAGGCCTCAGATAGAAATAATTATGAATACACTAAAGTCTATCTTATCATAAAGATTGGCTTGAAAAGATTATTTTAAAAAGTTCCAATTCGTGCTTGAGATTTGTTTAAGGCGAGGATTTTTATTTCTCGCATTCGGCAACCTAATTAACGTGAACTGGATCACGGTTTTCCATCAGAACTCACTCTTGTATTTAATCTTAATGGATAACGTCGATAACAGTAAATAATTACTGGATTACAGAAGTATGGATTTGTTACAGCGGCTAATGTGCACGATACCATGCCAAGGCCTTCATTGACGTGGTGTTGGTTACCGGAGCTGGCCCACTTCATATTATGAGTAATATCACGAAAATACAATGCGCGAACTAAGAGAACTGGCCACGTTATGGCGCTATTAACGAGTATTTGGAGAATAATAATGAGCTGGACGAGGTACGAGGAACGGTATTGGAAACAGGATATCCATGATTGAAATGATTTCACTTTAATGCTGCCTCTCTGTACCTATTTAGAACTGAAACTAGTTGACCAAAAATAGTTGAGTTGACGATGTAAATTAACGATTATACCATAGTAGTGATCGTAAATCTCTTTATAGGTACCTGTGTAGTTTGGAAGATCTAGTAATATGTATCTTTCCTTTCCTTCTTGCAAGGTTCCTTTGCAACGAATGTTGTATTACAGGCAGAAAGTGGAATGACAATTTAATGTTTATATTGTTCGAAAAATTTGCAAATTTTAAATTTGTACTAACACTTGTATTTATTTAAAAGGCACTTCGGGCATTTTTTAGGAAAAGTTTTAGGAAATATACCAATATTAAATACAACACAGTAAGATTTGTAAGATTTTGATGGCAAGGCTCCGAGGTCAAAATTTATTTATAAGAAAGTAATTCTAGCACAGGTTACTTTTGCCATACCTTATGTTAGAGGTATTTTATATTCTTGAATAATTTTCGTATGCAACATGGCATATACTGTGGCATGTAGTGACATGCCACAATATAATATAATAAAGCAAATTGTGATTTAAATGTCTCTTTTCGATGAGCAGTCTTTTCATAAGGCAATAACTTACCAGCATCAGTGAAAAAGGCAGAATGTCGACTAGGACTTGATGGAACAGAGGCTGACGCAGATGTTAAGAAAGCTCTTTTGACTTTTGTCCACTTGGAGGCTCGAGGTGGACGATTCTGGGGAGGTCTCGCCGCAAGTTCTAAAGATCTTTGCTTGCGAAGGATTGGGTGGGATGGTTCTGACTCTGAAAAAAAACAACATTCTTTAAATTGAGAAGAAAAGCTTATGAAAAGAAAACATATGTATGTAATATAATAGCACGATTCGTTCATGATTAGTCAGTGAAAGAAGAATCACTGAAAATTTGTTCTATTCGATTCCGAGTTGATGGAAGATATACATATACACAAGACACATTATGTCTTGAATTAGGCCCTAAAATATTATTAACAAAATAACTATTATTTAGGAAACGTTGAGAAATAGTAACCGTATCAAACTGCTTATGATAAATATATAGATAAAGGCGTATTCCTAGTAGTGACGGACATTCTGAGAAAAAGAATTCAAAAAGATTTTCAGAGAAATATTCCTATTTCAACAGCTGCTACTTGTAAGCTCATTTGCACGAATCGTTAAATAATTTCTATATAAGACTGACTGGCATATTCTTGTAATAATAAGCGACCCTTACTGATGAGTTGGGGGTCGTATGTTCACGTTCCATAAAGAGAAAATATTTCTATGTATTGAAAATACATGTATCATTTATACACAGTTTATACTTTTTCATTATCAGTTATCTTTATTATAGTTATCTTTTCATTTATTATACATACTACAGATACCATCTTATTTGGTATCAGAAGATCGTGTATATTATTAGTAAAATGTTATTCTTTAGATTTTAAAAATTATTTTACGTATCTTTTATTTTACTGTCGTCAAACAATTTATGCTGTTTCAACTAAAATATTTCAGTGGTTCTTCCATAAAAATAAATGGACAGACAGATAGAAGAGTTTCTGTGACGAAATTATATAAATCAGTATCACACATACCCAATTCCTCAGACGAAGGTATAGTCAGCGTCAACGCTGGTGGAGCATCGCTATCCCCTCCATCACTAAGAGATCTTCTCCTCGACGGAACTACATCTGGAGAACTCTTGGTACCTCTGGATTTCTTCTTCACAGATTCCCTATGTGTTTGAATGATATCCCGCATCTTCCCCCAAGGACTTTTATGGAGTTTGTTTGGAGAGGGTGAAGTAGAACTGTCGTCCTAAAACATGTACAGACACCATACAGAACCGGTAACATTAAGATCTTTCCTACGAATATGACACTGTGTAAGAGACAATTTGCTACGTAGCGGCGAACTCTATAAAACTGGTTCTCTGTCCAAATAAAGATTTTATACATTTTGTAAGTATATAAAAAAAAAACAAAATAATAAATTGATTAGGTGCCTAGCGTATGTGATGGAGATGTAGAAAAATATGTTATATTGCTGATATAATTTGTTTGTGAGATTAATTATTACTTTACAGATTATATTATAACGTGTACAAAATCTTATTCCTCTTTTTTATTTTTCTGACTTTTTGTTATTTTTATGGTAGAATACCTACTCAGAAAACCAATCTAATAACCTTATTTGTTAACATCACGCTTAATAGTTAAAATTATATATATATATACACACAAATATATATATATTTGTATATATATATATTTGTGTCCAAAAAAAATAATGTATCTATGCAGTTTTGCTACTATCCTTATTACATTCCACTACTGGGCACGGACCTTTGTTTTACCTACAGATGACCCGGAGCCATCCATTGGTGGAGATAGGGTTTATTAGCCAATATATTTTATCTGCGTTTAAAGCATCCGACGAAGTTTAAAAATTATTACTTTTTAATAACAATAACTATCGAATGCCTAACTTGGCTTATGAAGCTCTGAAATGCTTTTGAAAATTGATAACAGGCAATCACTCGTCTTAGAGCCGATCCTACACCATGTTGCTTGAAAAGCAATTATGTGACTTATACAAAAACATCATATTAATTTAGCGCCCAAACATTGACTGCTGTTTACAGGTATTCCCCCAACACCACTATTGAGAGTCCTTTGTTTTTTTGGAATTTTCTGTTCTCCGCGACCCTGACTGGACAGTACACCTGGTGGTACGTTGGCACTGTCCTATATAAAAGCTATCTGCCAGCAAGAATTGTTCAAAAGTTCTCAGAATAATACACTTAATATCTAACTTCATAGGATATAATTGTGCTTAACTAGGCTTGTAGTTAAAATTATGCTCAATTGCATCAGTATCGTGGTCACATAAAGGTTATTGAGTGGCGACCATGTCTCGGTCAAAGCAGCGTAGGTCACTCTCCTACAAGATAGTCTGATGACCTGAAGCGGGAAGTTGCTGGATTCGGGTGGTCCAGGTTCGGATGGAGTGACCACGATTAGGGAAGGCCTATGTCCAGCGCTGGACATCGGGAGGCTGACAATGATATGATGATACTAGCTATTGTCATACCTGGGGTGGAGCTTGTAGGAAAGTGTTGTCGTGCTCCTCACAGCGTAGATTGTTTTTGCGGGGCATACCTGTGAATAAGGTTCTAGGCTATAAATTTTTTTGTTAGCAATTGACAATTTAACAAACTTGGTCATATACAGTTGATGCTATATAGAAAGATTCCAAGTAATATTTGATTGTTAAACCTTTATAATATACCTTATATTATTATGTGCGAGTGGATGTTATAATAGAAATGATAATATTTCTGAGAAATGGTAAAACATTAGTCAGAATTAATGACCGAAACGAAACGTACAAACAACAAAGCGAACATTGGAGCGTCAAACAAATTGTCTGCTAACGAACAATTAACTTTTGGACGAAATGTGGCAACTGAAAAGTGTACTGGCCGTGAATGCCAACAGTCTTGACCTATCCAATGGATGCCGTGACCCACTTGGCTCTCTATTCCATTGATTTATAAGCATGACAAGGGGCTGTAATGCAATGATAGAAAGTCATGACTATATATGTGACGTCAGGTCACGTCACATCACGCGGTACTATTTTAATACCCATAATGATTAGTAAATAGCGTTATACTTAATAGAATTCCTGATCTTAACCGCCAGCCCTTCCTTTATGTAAGGCATTGATTAATAATTATTAAAAAGTAACATCACGTCTGTAATCTCCGAGGGGGTAGATAGAACAGTGTAGTACACTCCCACGTTTAAAAATATGATGAATTTATAAAATTACGTTCTATATTTTATCAGTCGTCTATTATAAAGTGCAGGCTCTGCGTGTTTTACATCGCACGGATATGTACGAGATGTAAAAAAAGTTAATACATAATATTCAGCGTCATCATCATCAACAACCTTTTGTCATTCCACTGTCGACCATCCGTCGTTTCTTTTTTGTCAGTTGGTGTGCTGGGAAACGGCTAAAAGATTTAGGGGAATAAAGATTTAAGAGTCTGGATTTGTGTCCGATGTATGGCAATAGGCTCACCCTCTATTTCGTGGGACTTAAACGTAACTAGTGAAACGTGGGAGTGTACTACACTCCTCTGCCTACCCCTTCGGGGATTACAAGAGTGATGTTACGTTTTAAGGGTATAGATAGGCACGTCGCAATTTTATAAACTGTTAAAGCAAGTTCTGTTTCATCTTAAAAATGCAATTAAATTAGTTAGAGGCATTAAGTATGGCAAACTGGTTCTATGTATTTATTATGTTTTATTTCACAGTGAACGTAATTGCTTTATAATAGAAATCAATTATTTATTAATTAAGCAAACAGTAATATGATGCGAATGTCGAGACACAAGATCCGTCAGTATGGAGATATTTAGCATGAGATCCTCTCTACTTATCTCTACTTATCACATGTGGGACCTAGCGTGACGTTATAATAATAATAACAATAAAATAAATTAAATCCAACATTAAGTAATTTAATAACTTTCGAATCTAAATTTCAAAATTAAATTGATAAAATATTTAACATAACATTCCCCTCACACTACATATTAATGCTAAGTCATCAGCGTATTTCGCTGGAAATCAAAATGGGTTACGTTGAATGTATGATCAAAGCAGCGCTGAGCTGTAGAGAGTTGTAATCGATTGCGCTAGATGAGTCCCGACGGATTGGGGTCGGGTTTAGACTTAAGAACAAACTGTGTTGTAACAACAATAAAGATGTTTAAATGGGGACTACCATAATATCACGCATGTATTTCCCCCAAGGAGTAGGCTGAGCAGTGTAGCTCGCCCCGATTATTCACCAGTTTGCTATAGAAGCTATCACAGAATAGGGGAGAACTTATTAGCTTTCATCATCATCATCAGCCTGTCTACGCCCACTGCTGGATATCCTGGAATTGGTTCGTGGGATTCCCACCCCACGAACCAATCCCGGGATATCGGGGTATTCGGAATATTGATCCCTCAAAACGCGCACGCGGCCTTCCAATAAACCCATTTGGTCGATTTATGGTTTCTCCACGTCTTTGCCATAGTAAGGTCTTTTTTCTTAGAAATGTACTCTCCTAATATATCAGTAATATCTATCACAGAAACAATGAGAGCATGAATGTCCACTTTATTTTAGAATCCCGCTCGCAGAATATGTAGAAATCAAACTTGAAAAATTAAAATTGAATACAAACGAGACTGAGAGTTAGCATAGAATGAGAATGACATGAGAGATAAAATGACAAAACATACTTCTATCACAGATTATCAACGGTCAAAGCTATGTACATATGCCGATGATGTTTTCATAACTCCCTCTTCAGCTATATTCGTTAACACTCAATATTTGTCCTCTAACTTTCCAATACTTATTCATATTTATATTAGAGGCTACCATAAGATTTGAGCATGAAGTTATACTTACAAAGGGAGTAAACTAATTATTATTAAGATAAATAAATAAGTGCGTACCTGCCTCGATCCTCAACTCTTCACAAGAAGTGTTTGGAGTGAGCGATAGCGCTGAGCCAGGGGTAAGGCTGGCAGAGTCTCTCACTTCAGGGCTAGGGAAACCAGGAGTGGATCCGGCGAGAGCCACGGCTCCGACCATAGCTCCCGCTGCCACCGCCGCTGCGCCTCCAATCGTTGCTGGCGGCCATTGCGCCTTTTCCCATCTGTAGGTTGTTTAGAATTCTGATTAAATTGCGGCATTTTTTACCAATAGAAATACCTTATCTAATGAATTAAGAAAATCAAGTAAGTCAAAATGTTAAGTAAGAAAACCAGCTCCAGAAAGATGGGAATGTCTATTTCTATTAAAATTAGTAAATTTTTCTAAATTTATACTACTATTGATAAATAAAAATACCTGGCATAAATTCAGCAAATAGCGAGTTTTCGATAAAAGTTTATGACAAATTTTCAATAACTATTTTTCTCATGAAGGAATGCAAACGTGTGTGATATATTTTAACCTTTATATACTTGTATATCCCCATATCCCTTTTACTACCACCAAAAAATACGCGAGATTTTTATGCGCTTTAGTTCGACTGTTTGTAGTATAATATCTTCGACTATCAACTTTATATTAATAGGTAAAAATAAACATAATTAATATTAGCAATTACTGTTTAACAGCAATACAAATATCACAAAAAAGATATGATATGGCAATGGCGACGTTTCAACCCTGAACATGTGTTTTTATCAATTTAATTAATCAGGTGAAATAAAAGAATCAACTTGCCTGAAAGCAGCCTTTACTCTTGTCCACTTAGAAACCTTCGATTTTTCGACTTCCTTAGAGAACACACCGTCAGACCGTCGCCTCAATGGCGTCCCCGGAGCTACGTCACTTTCTTCCCCACCAGCCGACCTTGACCTTTGCTTTCGTAACAACGACCCTCCAAATCTCGAATGACCCTTCCATTTTGATCCACCCCTTTTCATACCTCTCCCACCAACCATCATAGAATCGAAAATCGCTTGTCCATATTCACATTCTAATTCTGCGTCCAAAGCCTCATTAATAAGTTCCAATTCTTTGCTTTCTTCTTTTAATTTCTCGTTTTCTTGGTCTATTCTTTTATGAGCATTGTGAAGTCGTTTTAAGTGATTCACGTCTTTCAATCTTTTAAGAATTCTATAATTATGCTCTTTTAAAGTCACAAACTGGTCTAGAAGTTCTAATAGCTTTTCCAGTTGGTCCAAAGCTTCAACTGTATCCTTTGTACGCATCGCCAGTTCTTTACCGCGTTGGGAAAGGGGATCATTTCGGTCTTTAAGCCTTTGGATCATTCTTTCACATAAAGCTTCAGCATCTGCGGTTTCTCCTTCATGACTCCAATAATAATCTGGAGTTAGGACTGCAGTGCAAGGTGAAGATCCTTCAGCGTCAGAAGGAGTTTGAGGCGATTTCACCGATAAAGACGCAGGAGGTTCGCCTCTGCGCCTTTTGTGTAGAGACGTTCCACTAGGGGGCAATTCGGCTAAATCTTTTTGTTCTTTTCGCTCCGGTTTAGTTTTCTCCTCAACTACGTGGACGACATCTGTGACGTCACTGCTTTCCTTCTGTGACGTCATTTTATAGTCCTGCGTCAGTTTGTCAAAACTATTTATAAATGAAAATAAACGCACGTGCACCGCTTGCCGGCGAGACGACGAGACAGTTTTCAACGGAATGCATTTTTATACGGTATGCGAATTATTCACACTATCCGAGAAGCCATTTTGGAATTCTCGTGCCGGCTCACACTATGACACGTTTATTGTTACTGCGGGATTATATGCTTCA
Organism: Parelbella ahira ahira; assembly: GCA_018244795.1. Taxonomy (NCBI): domain Eukaryota; kingdom Metazoa; phylum Arthropoda; class Insecta; order Lepidoptera; family Hesperiidae; genus Parelbella; species Parelbella ahira. The sequence continues at coordinate 8,374 of DWME01006823.1, forward strand.
TAAAAGTTAAGACTAATTATAGCGCAATACAGGCATCCATAGTCATATTACTGTCGGAGACAAATCCACATATCTTAGGCATCACACAAATAACATAAGTTTCCTTCAAACGCTGTTTACTCAAGCAAACTACAACTTTCGCACTGTATTTACGCTCCTTTTTACTTTACTGGAATATCTGATGCTTTTTTTTAATAATGTTACAGCTATCAGTAATTAAAGTGTAAAGTTTTACTTAAATATAGTTATAGTAGTGTTTAGTTACCGCCCAAGCGCATACGCAGCGCGAAAGGCGGGCGGCCGCCGACTGCCCACCGCGGAAACTGACGAATAATTCCGACGATTTATTTTTAACCCTCGAATTTCCTTTCACACTCCAAGCGAAAAACAACGCTATGCAAAACACGGTAGAGTCCTATGACAAATTCAGTGCATGTTTATATTATTAGTACATACTTTCTTAATGCTTCCGAAGTGAGATCCCATTAACCCACATTTTTAAATGGAAATAAATGAGCGGTTTTTTGTTTCTGTCCTGTACCTGTTAAGCTAAATACGGTATCTAATGGATTTTGAAAATTTTAAACCATTTTATAATTATTTTTAATATGATTATAAGAAATGTGTCCCAAACAATCGTTGACCCTATTTCTCGAATGTAAATTCACCAAATTCCACATTATAATTATTACAGACAATTAATTTATCTATATTGTTCTGCTTCGCGATGGATTTTCGATTAGATTTACGACCTTGTGTTTCGAATTTCTATACACTATTTGGTTTTTATCACACTGACATTGAATTATATTTTGTGAAAATATAATTTAATTGTACATTTATTGTAATCAAAATAAATAAATAAATTAATCGTTTTTTTATTATGGCTAAGAGTTCTTAATAAGTTATTTTAATACCACTGGCTGATTATAAGATGCTTAATGCCAAATGCAAATTTCATAAACAGAAGTATTCATTGAAAACAAAGAAATTTTTGTAATGTGAAGTATCTTATAAATATTTTTTGGGTATTTTGCTATCCAAATTTTTACCAAGTCTTTTTTATGATGATCAGACCAGCGGCGACGACAATTCGGTGAGTATAATAATTGTTTTCAGTTTGTACCAAAGTTCAGATGTAATATTCTTTAGGAAAGTCCAGACTCTATGCGATAGACTGTAAACGACTTTCCCAGCGAAGCAACATTTTTAATCACAGTTGGTACACTAAACCGTTCTAGCTAGTTGGTTAGTTGTAGAGTCGTTGACTATTTATATAGATTATTGTAAAATGTTCGTAAGTGATACAATAGTTAAATTTATTAATTACTATTCGGTTCATAAGCAGTCTTAAGAAAATTTTCACAAAATCTAACAGCTTGGGACTCCACCGCTTGCACGACGTGTCAAAAATTCCTTCGAGTACCGTTATTGTGATGTGAACGATTGGTTCGTGAATGTATTAACGTATTTCCTCAAAACTACATATATTACAAAGCATAATTTGTAGTTCTATCGTACTATGGCAGAGCAAACTATGTGCCCTTATAAACCCATGAATAGATGAATGCTAGACGTCCATTCCATCTTCGTTCTCAGGCTTTGGTGGTGTTGTGAAACACAAATAAGTAAATATTATTAATTAATACCTTTAGTTAAAACTCCAGAGACTGTGGTTTTTAAGTACCAACAGGATTAGCCACATTGTGAAGTTTTCTAGAACTTCTCAATTTTCAGGGAGATGCATTCATCAGTGACTTGCGCTGTGGATAAATCTTAGTCTGATATTGAATGTAATGTTTGATGAAGGTAAGCGAATGCGACGGGCTGCAGCGGCGCCATGGAGGCCGACGAGGTGGCGATGAACTCGACATCCACGTCGATGGCCAGGAAGGGCAGCGGCGAGGTCGAGGACAAGAAGCGGCTGAACGACGACGTGGTGGTGTTCATGCGTAAGCGCAGCGAGTCCGACGCGCCGCGGTACACCGCCAGGCTGAAGACATACGTTGACTTCCAGCAGAAGTGATTTTCTATTATTATTACACAATCATGTCAAGTCTCTTATGTGATAGGCAGAGAGCATTGTGTCCCAAATATCCTTACGGACTTAATGCCCTTCTTACACATTCATAGTTCTCTTCTCACACGAGGAAATAGGAGTTTTTGAAATGAACAATAGTTAATTTTTAATTTTTTAATTAGAGTCCCATCTTGCTGTAACCGTGTTTGTTTTGAATAGAATGACTTGCCTGGGTCTTTTTCGCGAGAGCTACAACCTAGGGCTTTTTCCAAGCAATCATACTACACGAAAGGCTTTATCATAGCTTGCCATGAGTTGAAACTGTGGGCAAATATAGCCTACACTAAGTAAAAAGAAAATTGTTACGATTTTATTTCTTTAAATGCTTAAACAGAAGAATCACTAAGAAACTAGCCGTTTGACCAACATTGCTATGTACTGATCGTAGGCGCCGGCGCGCTGCGGCTGCTCGGAAACGTTCGGAACACGTGCACAACAACAACCAGCAGCGGAAGAAATCCGAAAATGAACAGAAGGAGAAGAATTCAGACAACTGGTAGATGCGCTATATTTAAAAGATGCCTTAGAATTTTCATTGTGTTCAAGAAGAGTCCTCCTCGTCCTGTATGCTATTACTAAGAATTTCATTTTCATTTCACCCTTTTCTGGTGTAATTTTATGGCTTTACTGTGATAATTCTGCGTTTCACAGAACGCAAACGTGATTATATTTACGATGTGTCTACTAAATTGAGATTTAAACTCTCCTTTTTTTAGCGTTTAATATTGAATCAAAAAAATATTTAGCTTTGACCACCACCAAGTTTTGAGTAATTTACAATTGGTCTTGCACGAAGATGAATAATTAATTTGTACTGTATTTTAATACAGTCTAAGACTATTTAATTTTGTTCTAGTGATCGTCGAGGTGGCGACGACGAGACGAACAGGTCAGTTACGACTTGAATACATGTATCAAAATATATACTTGTGCAGTGTGCTCACCAACTACTGTTATAAATAATGCCACCATTGCGCCCGCTTACTGCGCCACGACTAATGATGCTAATTGCACTACCAGGGGGTATATCTATTTAACTATTTATCAATCTTCCGTCAATGTTGTACGTTTTATTCTGTCATATAAGTCGTATGTGACGTCACTGACGACATCTAAGTCCATTTTTAATATTTTTGCACCAATGGAATCTTTAGCGTATGTTTTTGACATGTATAATTGTAAGTTTAATATTTTATCAAATGTATTGCTTGCTATATAACAATACAATTAAAAAACCCTATTCACTTTTGCGGAGACTACATCACACTTCATTTTTCTCTTATTAACACGTCTAAGGTAATCTGACGAATACGAAGACTGCCTCGTTGGTCGTGTATTGCTAGCGCGACTGCCGACCGGGAGGTCCTAGGTTCAAATTCCGGGTCGGGTAGTATTTCTAATAGTAACTCGAAGTCTGGATCTGTGCCCGGTGTATGGCAATTGGCTCACCACCTATTCGATGGGACATAAACGTAACAGCTGAAACGTGGGAGTGTACTACACTCCTCTGCTAAACTATTCGGGGATTATAGGCGTGATGTTACTTTTTGCTACGAAGAGACATTTATTAAATTTGATATTTGTGTGGCATTTCACGATACTACATTTGTGGCCAAAAAGGTTACAAACGTTTTTCTATCACGATTGACGTTAGTTTCACGTGAATTATATTCTTATATACAGACGAGGGAATGGTGAGAAAACGATGCACCGGTCTGGGTCCATGTCGCGGCACCACTCGTCCGAGCCGGGCGACTGCGGCTGTCGCAGGCGACGGGTAAAGCATGAAACTATAATCACCTATAACGTCATGTCTGTTACGGGATAAACAGAGATCACCGAGTGCCAAATATCTCTTAAAGACATGTCGTGCTTCTTCTACATCTACCGCTCTTTATACACACACGCCGCGTTTGAAGGCTTCTGACATGAGCCAGTATTTGTGAGTTCTAAGTAACGATGATGAGCTACTTGTGTTCTTTCTTACCTCTCAAGTACACCTGACGCTTTACAATTATTTATTCGTTTCCTTATTGACATATACTCTTATTAACATCTTCGAAATTTAATAGACACTAACAACCCTACTCCTCAAGATTCTATACAATACTGTATTTGATGTGCAGCGTCGGAGCTGTCGTCGCCGCCGCCGTCGCCGCAGTTGCCGCAGACGCCGCCGCCGCAGCCGCAGTCGCCGCCGCCGCCGCCGCAGCTGCCGCCGCCGCAGACGCAGACGCCGCCGCTGCCGCTAGCTCTATCGAGACAGCTGTCGCCGTGACCAAGAAAACCATCGAAGCTCGTGTGTCCGTTTATTAAAATATGTTGCTTTTATTAGTATTCTTTCCTATGTTTGCTGTTTAACCCGTTAGCAGCGTCTAAATTTTACAGTCAGATCGTAAATGATTTAATAATGCAGTCCTGATCACCTTGTGCATGTATTGCTATGCAAAATGTCATGTTCTTAACTGTTAATAAACGCATAAAAATATATTGTTACGGTGTTATTTTTCGCAGTTAGGGCCGAAATTCAATACTCTGCATCGACTTAAACCTCGAGAACTGATTGTTTCCCATATTACTACAATGTGACTGTATTCTTGATATTCTGTACAATTTAGCTCCTTCTGGTGTGACCGTCAGAATGGCCGGTCACTACCCATATTTTACATCGAAATAATTACTAACAGTTGCTACCTAGTTGCTACTAGTTGCTACTAATCGTTAAATAATTGCTACCTTTGATTTAAAAAAAATAAACTACT